>PVHY01000109.1:84039-245092 GCA_004024945.1 Uropsilus gracilis | reverse complement strand
TAGTTCTTCTCCCCATTTTTTGATTGGGCCTTTTATTTTGCTTTTGTTTAGTTGTGTGAGTTCTTTGTGGATCTTCGTTATTAAACCCTTATCACTATTGTGGAGGGCAAAAATTTTTTCCCATTCGGTTGGGCTTCTTTTGGTTTTTTTTTGTTGTTGTTTCTTTTGCTGTACAGAAGCTTTTTAGTTTGATATAGTCCTATCTGTTTATGTTTTCCTTCATTTTTTTTGCCATCTGTAGATGCTTCCAGAAAGGGATTTCTGAATTGTAACTCCTGAAGGGTTTTACCCAAGTTTTCTTCTATGTATATTATGGTTTCAGGTCTGACCTCTAAGTCTTTTATTCATTTTGAGTTGATTTTTGTACATGGTGTGAGGGAGCTGTCTTGGTCCATTTTCTTGTATATCTTAGTCCAATTTTCCCAGCACCATTTATTGAAATGAAGCACTTTTATCTTGAAGAAGACATAGGAAAAGAATGGCCTCTCATTGCATCTATATTACTCTTGCATTAGATTTGTTTGCTATGGCCTCAACAGTTACAACTGGAATTGAGGGAATGAAGGTGTTAGAACATGTCTTCCATTTTAATCTTTCATTATAGTAAAAATTCTGAGTCTAAAGAGGGAGAACAAGGAAGTAAACTTCATCACTATCACTTCAGAGGGTCAGAGGGTCAGTTTGAGAAGTCATCAAGCATAGTAAAGCATATGGCAGCATTCTCACTCTTCTTATTATGGGGGATATTCACACAGAACCTGACCTATCATTACTGGATAGTCACTATGGCGACACTCCATGGGTTTGATGTACTGTATGGTGGTCACTTCACAGAGATCACTGTATATAACTGACTAATTAAAAGTGTTTAAAACAGGCTCTGGCACCAGTCAGCCTTCTATATGACTTTGACCAATGTAATCTTTTTCTTTTTAATTCTTCTTGACTTAGTCTTCCTGCCTTTAAATAGAGATAATCACAAATCTTCTGTGGTTTTTGAAAAACACCTGAAAAATACCTCCAAATTTAGGCAAACTCAAGGCAGTGAAACAACTTGAAGAACATAAGGGGATGAAAGTCAACATTGTGTTATCATCGGACCTTAAAAAGACCCCACCGGTTGACACCAGGCTGACTGTCAGTGACTGGTTTGAAATAACATTGGACACCCGAGAGGAAGTCCTTGTGCGCCGATAGGCTTAGAGAGAAAGCATGGTGGGGGGGTACTCTATGTGATCTCAGGCGAATGCTGCAGCAAACATTGATACAGAAATTTCAAAAGGAATTTCCTTCTTTATGCTTAAAATTATAAATTGGGACAGTGGAATCTTTTATGCAAATCCTTCTATAACCTAGAAATAGAAATTCTATTCCAGCACAATTTCTATCTCAGAAAGGCCAAGACTTTTTCCTCCATAAAATTCCCCTTTGGACTCATATTGAGGAGGGTTTTTTGATTAATTTCTTTGCTTGCAAATGTTCTTTATACTTGTATCACCCATCATCTCTTGAGTGATTTTGAACTGACGATACTACTTCAAATTACTTTGTATTAAACCTGCAAAGGTGGTATTCAAAATGCTTTGCTTAAAAATGTGTTCCATCATGTTTATGTAAATGGTGTTCTTAGGACACTGGTAGGTTGGTTTTGGGAGAGCAAGTTCTACAGACAAATCTGAAAACATGTTCACACCCACATAAAGTCACCAAGATATAACCTGTAGGAGAATTTCCTTGAAAAAAATAGCCATCACTAGTGGCATAAAAGGTCTGGGTTGCAGTCAAAAACTACCATCATCATTTGCATTTAATACTACTTAGTATATTGCAATTATTCTGTTGTTAGAACTTCCTTGAGACAAAAGATAGAATTTCCTTGAGACAAAGGACCCCGCCTTTATTTTTATGTCATCATTCACATGTACCATGGTGGTCACTGATTAATGCTTTATTGAATTTTATTTCATTAGAAGGCTATAGGTAACAGCAAATCTCTTTCTCCTTGTATGAAGGCAGCATGCTACTCTATTTTCCAGTGTGAGACAGCAGTTTCTCCTAGTTATTGGTGGCCAATAAGAATAGAGTAGCAGGAAAGATTGACATCTCAGTAAAACAGGTGATGGTCAAACAGGTGATGGTGGTCAAATAGCATCTCAGCTATTATGCAAATGTCTGCAATTTTTTAATTGTATCCTTCTATCCAGGTGCTACCACGGCACACCCTTAAATCCATTCTTCTCTTTAACTCATAGGGGCACAACTTTGACCTGGAAAATGGTGATAATAAAACCTGAGCCCCGAAGAGAATTAAGCTTGAAAGTGGCCTTACCTGCTTTATACCATAGCAAAGTATTTTTGAACCTCTCATGAGAGGATTTAAAATTTTCTGCAACGTCTGGTTTTTGCAACTTCTTGCTTCAAGACACACCAATAAACAAGTACAACTGCTTCTAAGTCTTATAGGGATGGAGAATAAGGTGGGTGGGTGGTTGACTTTAGCAGAAGGCTTTTCACAAATCAGAAATTCCATCCTATATATTCCTATCCCCCCAAACAACTGGCAAGGGGATCGTCAGAATGAGCTATTGCGCAAAGCCCCCTTCTTCACAGTTTCATTGTGATAGAGCTCCAGACCAGAATTGCAAAGTAGTTGCAGAGAATCTTGGAATATAAAACATGGCAGAAAATGTGAAAAAATATTCCATCTTATTTATAGAAAGGTGGTTGGTATGGGGAGGGGACAAGGGAAAGAGTGGCTGGGGGTCATCATTATTCATTTTGTAAGTACCACCAAAGTGAGACCATCCTTCTGGAATTCACTGCAGGGACGCTGAATCCTCCTACTAAGCAAATATGTGATGAGTTGATAAAAAAAAAAAAAAAAGAAAAAAGGTCCTGAACTCTTGACTACAGATATAATACAGTGAATACAGAAAATCAAAAGCATGCTTTCTATCTGACTCAAAATAAAGGTGCACTTAAACTTGTAAAAGACAACATTTTTATTTGAATGATATGACAGAACTGTCACAGGAGTGTTACCTGCTATAAAGAAAGCCTAAGAATTATTACCTTTATTAGAACAGTGACACTGAGCTTTCGCCATACATTTCTAACTTCTGTCCCTCTACAGAGACAATTTTCTTTTCTTAAATAAACTGTCATGCTAGTGTTAATATATTGTTGGCTCTCTCATGCTCTGAGAATACTACTGATATAAAACATGTATATGTTAGATTGGTAATAGTATCTTTAGTGTAGCTGACTAGAACAAATGTGTTTCCCTCATGGCTGTGCTAATGTGATAAAGGAAAATTGGCTGTTCATCAGCTTTTGGCTGGGTAAAGACAGTGGAGACGGAGCCACATTCTTTTTTATGCATTAATACCATCGAGAACTTTTCACGAGTTATATTTCATGTGCCTGCATGTTGCGCAAAGATGTTGTAAAACATGAGATAATGCTACAAATAACAAAGTAGAAAAGCCTGTATCTTTTATAATGATAACAGTCAAACACCAAATGACAGTAACAGGCTGTAAAAAATGGAATGCAAAAAGGAAAAAACAAAAACAAAAAACAAAAATATGTGCAGCCCCACTCTCCAGCAGAGAGGTGACTAGACTGTTCCATAAGGTGCTGGGTGTGATTTTTAGGTCTTTATACTAAAACCTTGTTTCAAAGATAAGTATAGTACAGCACTAGGTTGGTGTATTTAAGAAAGAACAAGGTTTAAATAAAAGCAATTTGGTTATAAGGGAGAAAAAACATGGGTAACTTTTTCAAGAATGAATTTTCCCTAGTCTTTATTTTAAATTCCATGGTTTATTTTATCTTTATTTTTTTGTATAACAGGGGGCTTCTGAAGGGAGTATAAAGGCATTTTTTCATAAATGGGTATTTTATCAATTATTTTGAGACCTCTTAATAGAATAGCATATTGAATTGAAGCCTATGGTTTGATATATTTGATGATAATAGAATGTCAGCATCTGCCTGTTCAGCTGCAAGACACTTCCTTTCTCATTCTCTTTACCCTGTCCTCAGCCCAGCCTTTTGTTTGCCATTTTAACCCCTTACTAATTAAAGTACTACTGATTCTTTTAATGTTTAAGTTAATAACACCTGAATGAAACTATTTGTGGAGACAAAAGTTAATATAAAAACAGCTGATGGGTTTGTTCAGAAATACAATTCTTGAAAATTGTGTGGATGCCATCTATGAAATAGTCTACATAAAAGCTTGATTGAATTAGCTTTTCAGAGATGACATTGCACAAACACATCCATAGCTTTCTAGGGTCAACCAGGAATGACCTGTCTAGAACCGTTGGGATTAATCTAGCTACCACCTGTTTTTAATAAAGTGAAACACACATACATACACTTACATGTGTTTTCTATGGATGCTTTGACTGCTTTTCAGTTAATAATATCAGCAACCTTTAGTAGCTGTGATCTATCCTGTTTGGAATACAAAATCAAATCATTTGGCCTATAAATTACAGGGAGTGTAGGTGGCAGGAGAACCCTGGGGAACCAAAGATGTGATGTATATATATACACACACACACACTAAAAAAATAAAAGAAGAAAAGTTCTCTGTTTACAGAAAATTTAGTAACCCTGGTAGAGAGTTGCTAGGTGGCCTAATTAATTCCTCTAGAATGCGATTGGCAAATTTTTATGTAACTATTTGGGGGTGGTACAGATGAAAATTTCCAACTAAATATTAACACCTAAGAAAGTAGAAGTTTGAAAGAAGTATTATATAGCTTATATTTAATCTATGTATTTCTTTTTTATTAATTTATGTCTATTTCCAGATATGGTTAAAAAATTTAGATAGTATTTAAAGAAACAGCCTCTCCTTAAAAAAACTGAAGACATGGCAGTTAGAGATGATAAATATATGGCATAGAGTTATGTATACCTGTGAATATCCTGGTAGCTATTACCACAGCATGAAATGACCATGGTTAACTCTATATCTAGATATATAAACACATAGATATATCATTGAATAATTAAACTGTTTTCAGCCTTTTCATCTGGAGAAATTGGAGACTCCGGGAACTGACCTGAGAAAGTCTGTTGAAATGTTGTTGCTATGAACTAAAAGGTTATGCACTTAAAATAATAATGGTGGTACTTTCTTACAGGTGCATCAGACAAAAATCAGTTTTTTCATCAATAGTTTGGAGGAGGATAGCATAATTTTTGCTGCCAGAACCCTGAGTGGTGCAACAACAGATTTGGCCCCTGGTCCTTTGCAAATAGGACAGATTTTAAATGGTAAGATTTATTTATTTATCATTTATTATCAGTTACATTTTTCTTAAAAGTTCACCAATATATGACCTTACAACATCTAGGTCTATTTGTTTACTAGTGTTGCTGAAACAAATTTGCACTAAATGGGATGGTAGCTTAATACCATCCCATTTACCAAGGAAATTGATCCTCCCTGGGTTCTGGTTCCAGAAGTTTACCTCATAGACTCACAGGTTTGGTTTCTTCTCAGACTCTAAAACAATCAGTCCCGTACTTCTCTGCTGGCTTATAACTATATAAACTCAGCTCTTTGCCTCATCTCTACCTTGCCTTTTCTGTGTCTTTTTCCTTTTTCTCCTGTTGAGTACATGTGGTTATTCACTAATCCCATAAACTGTTTTGCTGAGATTATAACGTCAGCAAAGGTTCTTTGTTCAAATAAGATCAGAACTTGCAGTTTCCATTTAGAAGTAACCATGTGCTAGCTCTCAGCCTGCAATACCAAGGAAATGTGATAGTTAGAAAGTCTATATAATGATGGATTCATCAAATAAGAACAATATGATGTAATAAACCATGTCTTCTCTTTTTCTGGTCTGGATGTTAATGTAAAGGCTATTGTTAAACAGGATACAGTATCAGGTAGAAACTAAGAAATAATATTCAATTTGGGATGCATTGGTTTTATGGTGGTCATGTGTTCTAATCCTATCAAAGGATCATATAGTTTAAGAAGACAATACAAATCCATCCTAAAAGAATGACATTTGCATTAGAATTATCCTGAAATAACTAGTTCATTGGTCAATAAATTGCCTAAACTTTAAGATGTAAATAATTATTTTCTCCTATCAATGAATGTTCAGAAGATCTAGATAATACAGAACACAATGAAACAAAGCACTTTCCACTTTTTCTCCTGCATAGCTACATCTTAGGTTTTTATAAACTTTCAGAATTTTAGTATATATAGCTAGAGTGACAGTTATAAGTATAATTATTTTCAAAAAAGTATAATACTTTTGTTTCCTCTGAACCCTCTAAAAACTTTCCTTCCAAATATCATAGACAGCATTTCATATTTATACCTTATTTAAGATGACTGCCATTTAAGCAATTGTGTATTTATAATCATCAGCTTTTTGTCTTTCTAATGAATGAAAACGTTAGAAATGTTTCAATATTATTACCATTTTAGATAATCTTGCCTATATATATTATTTCTGTATCTCTTTCTCTAGTATGCACATACATGCACATATATGCATTTGAAGAACTGATTGCACAATTCCTTGGAACCTGATACTTTGGTGTTCCAATCCTATTTCCTTACTTGCTATGCAACCTACCACTCATTTTCTCTACACTATAGTTAACTTAAATTTAAGATGGTGATTATATTAATGTTTTATATTGACGATCAAATGAATTAATATCATGAAAAAACATTACTGCTTTTCTACCATCTGGCCCATAGTAGTTCAATATTTGCTAAAAGAATGACTAATTATGCCTTGTAATACTAGACAATATGAATATGTAATACTATATATTGTTATAATAATTTCCCTAACATAAATCCATGGAAGTTGAGTAGCTATTTTGAGTATATGCTCATTTTATATATTAATACATATTAGAAAGATTATCCAAATGCATAATAACAAACTACCTCCAGGAAGGTTGTGAAAATTTACAACCTTATTTAAAAACATAGGCAAGTCCTTCCTTCCATAAATACTGACCTTACAAATTATCTAATTATTTTCTTTTTTCCATTCCTCTTATTAAAAAATATTGTTGGCTGCTGCCTTAGGATTATTTGACTGTTAGTGATTTAGAGTAGCTTTCCACATATGTCTCAATCACTTGTATTTCACTTGTGAATGCCTGGCTCATTTTGCATCCATATTTATTCTTTAGCATCTTATTTATTTGTAAAAGTTTATAAAATTACTATTATATTGCACAGATTTAAGATGGTCTGATGACTTTGCTCTATAGAAACTTCAAGACTAGATTTAAAAATTTTAATGAAGACAAACCATGCAAGAACTATAGTGCATAAATATTGAGTACAGTTGATGAATTTTTAATCTATGTATAGACATGTGTAACTGTCATCTGGAAAATACTAGAGAACATTTCCTGTATTTCAAATGCTCCTAGTGGATATCAACTCTAATGGTAAACACAAAAAGGTGTCAGTAAAGACCTCTAAAACTATAGACTGCTGTTGCCTTTGAACTCTTACTTGAAAATTAAATGATGCAATCAGTACTCCTGGGTGTGATTCCTTTTGCTAAATTCTATGCCTATGAAATTTACATATATGTGGCTATTATCTAGCAAGTGTTTTTCAATAGTTTTTTTAAGTGGGTCTTTGAATATTAGTGATATTTGAGAATTATGAACACTTATTATTGCCCTATGTTATCTTTCTTTGCCATTCTGGTGAGTGTTTTGCATTTCCTGGTCATTGATGATACTAAGAACATTTTTTGATGCACTTATTAGTCAATTGTATGTGCTCTTTTATGAAGTGCTTATTTAAGATTTTTTTCCAATTTGTAAATGAATAGTTTATCTTTTTCCATTTTTATGGGAACTCTTCAATATTTTGAATATGATTTCTTATTTCAAATTTTGATTTCAAATATCACCTTCTGGTTCTGTGGTTTATACTTTCATGATCTACAGATATTCTTAATTTTTTTTATTTTTTTGCATATTTTACAATGTATGATTGTATAACTGCTAATCCCCATAGAAATACCCCCCCACACCACATCTCCCCTGGTCACTTTGCCTCCTTTCTTTTTGCTGTTTGTCCATGTTTAGCCGTTTAGCCCTTTAGTCTTTTTTTCTTTTTCTTTTTCTTGAGCCATTTTCGCATCCTTGGTGAGGGTGCAATTTCCCGGGACTTGGTAGAACGTGCTGTTTATCATTCCTGTACTGCTTTTAGAGCGCCTTTGGTCTTGGTGGGTCTCATCTCCGCAGTTTGTGCCACATTTTGTTGCTCCTTCAGTCATGCTTCAGGCCTTTGGCTTTGGGGGCATGACTGCGCCTTATATTTTGGAAGAACAGATCCTCGAAGAGACAGCCATCAGCTGATGGTAGGTCTTCTACCTTGGGGCTTTGCTGTGGGGCCACTGCCATTAGACAAGGCTTTTTTTTTTTTTTTTTTTTTTTTAATTTATTTTAGACTAGGTCTTGCTATTTTTGCCCGTGGAACCACAGGCTACTGTTGCCTGCGGTACCACAGACTTAAGCAATCCCCTCAGCTTCCCAGGTAGCTGGAATTACAGGCATGCACCACCACGCCCAGCTATTTGGGGCTAGGTCTCTCTGTGTTGTCCCGAGCAGGACTCAGACCGTGTTCCCTAGCCCCGGCTGCTTCACAGGCTGTAGCTTACAGGCACGAGCCACCATGCCGGGCTTTCAGTGGTATCCTCTCTCTAAACAAAGAGGGTGTGCAGTGCCCTTATCGACAGCTTCTTTGTGCCAGGTTTTTGTTCACAGCTCCTCAGTGACATTGTAGGCGTCATATTTTGTTGGTTCTCCCAGTTCAGTGCGTGTGGTGCTCACCTTGTTCCCCTTGAGTCCTGCCCGGGTGGCACATTTTAAGGGACTTTCCACCAGTATTTCACTCGTTTGGTTTCTGTGGATGAATATTGTCTTAAGATCTTACTCCTGCTTAGGGCTCTCATGTTGAAGGCAGACCCAGAGGAGACTGTAGCAGACATGCCACCCGTTCCGCCCAACTCCTCCCCGACCCCAGCACAACGAGCCCTGCTTCTTCGCAGGGCTCAGATGTGCGGTGGGGCCTGCGCTTAATTTTAATTAAGTTGAACTTACTAATTGTCTTTTGTACTTTAGTAATTTTTATGTCCTTCAAAACACATCTGCAGACTTTGATATCATGAAGATATTCTCCTAAATTTTAACCAAGAAATATGGTAAAAAGTGAAAATAGACACATAGACAAGTGAAAGAGAACTGAGAACCCAGAAATAAAAACACACATATATGGGCTATTAATTAAAACAAGGACTCAATACCATACAATGGAGAAAAGTATATCTCTTCAACAGATGGTGTCGGGAAAACTTTCTAAAGTTTTTGAAGACAGACCACAATTTCTGACCATAGACAAAAAATAATTCGAAATGGATTAAATATTTATGTAAAACCCAAAACCATGACATTGACCTCCGTCATTCTTTGGGTACTCAACTCCAAATGCAAAGGAAACAAAAGCTAAAAATGGGAGAGTACAAATAAAAATGTGGATAGAATCAAACTAAAAAGCATCTGCACAGAAAAAGATACCATCGTTAAAGTGAAAACACATTCTGCTGAATGGAAGAAATCAGCTTACACATCATACATTTGAGAAGGGTTAATATCAAAGATTAATGAAGAGCTCAGCCAACTCAACAGCAATAAAATAGTCAACCAAAAAGTGGGAATACCTGAATAGACACTTCTCCAAAAAAGATATCTAGTGCCTGACACATACAAATGTGTTTATCTTGACTTATTAGGGAAAAAAAAATCAAAATCAAAGGGAAACTATTACTTTGATAATGACTTATGTCAAGAATACCAGAAATGAGTCTTGGTAAAGATGTGGAAGAAAGGGGACCCTCATGTACTGCTGGTGGGAATAAACCAAGCCTGCCTTTATGGAAAAGTATTATGGAGGTTCCTCAAAAATTTAAAAACTGATCTATCATGTAATTCAGAAATTGTACCCCTATAGGCATCAATCTGAAGAATATGAAAGCATTGACTTGAAAAGCAAATATTCAGTCCTATGTTCAGACCAACACCTTTTATAATAACCATGGTACAGAAACTAAGTGCCCATGAACTGTTGATTGGGTTAAAATAAAAAAAAGTGGTCTAAAGCCCATGAACTGTTGATTGGGTTAAAATTTTTAAAAAGTCATCTAAAGGTGGAATGCTACACAGCCATAACAAAGATGAAACCTTGCCATTTGAGACAAGATAGATGGAACATAGATGGAATCATATTTTGTTTATGCTAATCAAAATAAGTAAGAAGGAGAAAGATAAAGATACTGCATTTCACTCATATGGGTTATAAAGAAACAAAGACTTGTCAGAACCGTGAAAAAAAATTCTTTGAATTCTGACTGTGAAACTGACATTATCAAAAGGAGTGGAAACAAAGAGGGGAGAAAGTAAAGTGAAAGGTGAAGGAGGGTTGTTATAAGTTGCATGCTGGACATGTTGTGGTAACATAAATTTGAAGAGGTTTGAATGCATGCTTCTTTTTGTTGTTGTTGTTTCCCCTCTTCCCTGACTTGAATTTGTCCTTCTAAAGCACACAGTGCTGTAAACTATAAAACATTATCATTAAATTTTCAAATATAAGACTGAATAAAATCTACTTCATCTTTGATCAAAATGAATATCCTTTTTAAATTTTAGGCTTCTATTCTATCAAATGGTGTATAAGTAAATAATTCATAGGGATATTGTAAGAACTATCTAAGATAGTTTAATAAGCAACAACTATTGATTTCTTTGGGTATTTACTTATTTTATTGAGAAGCAAAGGGAACTGTCTTTCAGTACAATTGTTCAGAGATCAAAAGACAAAATGTCTATGAAGACTCTAAGTTATATATGCTCCTCAAACTAGCTGTTGTGAAGAAATAATATTTAAAAAACCTTATATATTTAGAAACTTGGTTTGAGTATTTAGTATATTGAAGAATTTTACAAAGCATTCTGTATGAAGAATTTTTTAATTGCCCATTAAATCTTGAGACTTATTTCAATATTTAATCCCCACTAGTACTTCTAAAAGTGTTTTGTTGCTCCAAATGTTGCTCCAAGTATTTAATAGTGCTATAAATTTGTCCACAATGCATTGTGGGATTGAATGATTTGCTTAGACTCTATGTCAGTATAGTCAGTGTTGAATTAATGCTTCAAAAAGACTGTGGACTAAAAATGATGCTTGTTTTAAAACTGAAGAAATAATTACTGATTGAAAAACATATTCATAAAGAGTTTATTTCAAATGTTACTTATTACCAAAATTTTCTCTTTACATCCTGGGTTTTGAGCTCAGGAGATAAAGCATATTTTAAAATAATTTTTTATCTTTATATTATCAATTTATAGGTACAGTTGTACCTACTGTATCTTTTCTCTAATTAGAGATGGCATATAGACTGGCTCATTACTTCTGCCTAATGAGCCAGGATCCACGCCACCTCTCTAAATAGAAAAGAGATAGGTACAGAATGTTACCAAGGACTTATTATAAATCATTTTCTTTCTCTCGCTTGTTCCTTTTTTAATCAAAAATTAAGTCACTGTCCTCTACACTTTTGTCCATATCTAAGATGGTTTCATTCAGGAGAGGTAATCGTGCAAAAGCTGGCTGTGGGCAAATTGCAGACGGTCTGGTGCAGTGCCCTGCTGGCTGTCTTTGCTTTGGAGCCCACACTGCTCGAACATGAGCTGTCTTGGCCTGCAGGAGAGCAAGATGCCTTTTCTTTCTTTGTTTAGGTGTAAGTTATCTCCTTGTTTCTGTACCAGGAAGTAAACAACTTTTCATGTGAATGTTGGCTGCTGCAGAAATTTTTCTTTGTGTCTTCATCTTTAAATGGCCAAACTTTCCAGAAAAATGTGTTGCCTGGCAGGTTGTTTAGTGCAGGCCCTGTTTTGCCTCCCCTTTGAAATCAGTCAGTGGACTAAATGAATGACTTTCACTGAACCCTGTCTACATATTAATGGGATTGCATATGCATGAAAAACATGCACATTACAGGAATGATCTGATTTGGCTAGACAGATATTAGAATATACAAATAGAAACAACTTAGACCATGCATCATCTAGTTTAGAGCATCTTCTCCTACATGTCAGTTTATTTAATGCTTCCAACTAACATAAAATGTGGTATCAGACATGTAAGTAAAAAGAATGTCTCATGTTACAAAACAATAGTCATGCAAATCCAGGGCCTAAAAATGCAAAACCAGAATTATGTGAATCAAACTTTACTGAGTTGTTTCTCAATTTTTCAACAGTAAAGTTCAAGTTTCATTTTAAAGTTCAAAAATGTTGAGTAATTTACCAAGAAAATTGGTCGTAAGGATCAATAAACATTTGTTGTGTATCCATATAAGCAAATGAGTGGGAAGAAAATAATAATCATTCCAACATTCAGTTTCCTTTCTTGAATGCTGTTGCTTATTCTAACTTCCAAAAGTAGAATGTTACTTTTAATTTATTAATTCCATATGGGAAAACATTTCTACTCTCAGATACAAACACTCCACTTCCCATTAAGTTCAACTGAGATTATGCTAACATTTCTGAGATAATTTTGAGGTAATTAGATAAAAATCAATAGAAAAATATAAATTGATGAATTAGTAAAATTGGGATTCCCTCAGGTTGAAATCTCATAAGTAAAAGAAAACAAATCAAATCAGTTTAAGTAATAAAATGTAAATTAAAGGGCATCCCTCTGAATAGGAGAAAATATTTACAACTGACAAGTGATTAATATCCAAGATATATGATATACAATTTGACAATTAAAAAAATTAAAAATGACCCAATTAATGGGTGGTTCAGTAGAATGGAATAGTTCACCAAAGAGGACTCCAGAAGGCAAATAGACCCCTAGAAAAATGTTCATCACTTTTAATAAGGGATGTAGGTTAAAATCACAATGAGATAATACCTCACATTACAAGAATGACAGATTTATAAGGTTCCCCCACCCCCACCAACAAGTGCTAAAGAGGACTCAGAGAAAAAAGGATCTTCTTATGTTACTGGTGGAAATATAAACTGGTGTAACCAGTTTGGAAAACTGGATTTACCTTAAACTGCAAGTGGAAATGCTGTTTGGCCTAGTGTCTCTACTTGGGCATCTACCCAAAGAACACGAAACCATCAACTCAGAAATTGATGTACTCTACAGTGCTCATTGCTGTATTGTTTGCAATACCTAGGGCATGGAATTGACTTCAGAGCCCCCTGATGGAGGATTGGGTTAAGAGGATGTGTTCTGAGTTCAAGAAAATTAAGTGTAGTAAACTGAACCAGAACAACAAACAAGTACTAAACATAGAGGAGTAGTTGACAAAACAAAATAATTAAACATTGTGGACTTGTAAACAAAGTATGTCTCAGAGGTTCAGCGGGACTAGGAGGGAGAAAGTGTCAAAGAGTTTCAAGTGATGGTGAAGGGAATTTTTTAAAAAAGTTTCTATACCTCCTGTTTTCCTGGGACAAATTTGAACGCAAATAGTCAATCATGCATACTCTCCCACCCAAGTCTTCAAAGAGTTGAAATGATAATGAAGAGATCATATGATTGTAATAATGATGATGAGAGATGGTAATTTTATGAACCAGGTTAAGGACAATGAAGTGATCTGATTCAAAATACGTAAGGAAGGTGAACTTGCAGAATTTCCTGATTACATGTGGCACACAAGTGAAAGGAGTCAAGGAGTTTGGGAATTGATTTTGAAAGATAGAGTTCCCATTGAATTTGTTATAGCAGGGAGACAATCAGAAATCCTATTTGGCAAGTGTATAGTATTTTTGAAATATCTATTATATATATGCAAGAAAGGTTTTGATATAGGCAGTTGCAAATCTGGAGTTCAGGAGCAAGATCTGGACTGAAAATGTAAGTTTGGGAATCAACAGGATATACATGGAATTGAAAAAAATGACAAATTAGGGCAGGTTAAGTAGAATGAAAGAGTAGAGAAATAGATATTTATATAGGATTTAATTAAAGATAAAGATGGTTTTTCATATAATTGCACAAGGAATATCTAGCAATGCTATTGGCACAAAGCCCAACTATGTTATAAATATATAGATAATATATAGATAACATAAAATATATAATATAGATGTACAAATATAGATCAATGTATACCTTACAACCAGATAAATTTAGATAAAGTCAGATAAATTCAAATTTAATTGTAAAACATATAATCATGAGATAGTGGAAGGAAATGAAGGTAAATGGTTCTATAATCTGTCAAGTTAAAGATTTTATTAGGATGATACCAAAAGCAGAAGAAACACTAAAGGGAAAAAAAAAAAAAACACTGAAGGAAAACACTCATATGTCTGATTAATAAACTGAAAGTTTAAAATTCAAGCACAGCTTATCATTTTGCGTTTTGTTTGGCAAGAACTATAAAAGACATTATTAACATTGGAAGGAGTTTGGGATAACCTGGCAAATGATGAAAAGTAAAAATGTGAAAGCTATTTAATGTAAGAATTCTATTTATAGGACATTATCTCAAGAATATAATTAGTCAAGTCCTTAAACATGTTCTCAGAACTGCTCATTGTAGAATTACTTAAAGTAGCAAATAATTAGAACCAGTAAAAACTTCAAAAGGGAATTGATTAAGTGAATTATAATCCATGCCTACAGTGAAGTAGTGAATGTGATAAAGAGAAATGGAATGTGTTTATTTGTATAGACATGGAACAGGCTCATAACATGCTATTAAATGAAAGAAGTAGGAAAGGCGCATAATGAACAAAAGTTTAATGTATATTAAAAAGATCCCCTTCTTCACCGAGTGTTTGGCTCATTGTACATGCCAGTCATTACTAAGCTGTCATCAGTGCCTGAGTACAAGGCATGAGCTTTGGAATCAAACAGATTTGATTTCAGCCCCAACTTTGCTTCTTGGGAGCCAAGTGGCTTCAGCAAGTTATTTGTTTTCAGTCCAATGTCCCAATGTGTTTTTTCATTTGTGAATGCATTTTATAATAGTTTTCAAGGCAATTGTAAAGTTTATATAATAATGTAAGCTTAATGTTGACATCCACGCCATATCTGCCGTGCCATGTATTGGTAGTTTCCTCTTTATGATAGGCTTCATTTTTGTGCTGCTCTTTGTGTCTTAAAATGTATTTATTGAAATCTTGCTAGCAGAAGTAAGAAACAAAAAGAAAATACTTGGTGTTCTCATTTATATGATGGATAAAGGGAAAGAAAAAAAAACAGGTAAGAAAAATTTAAAATTTTCCGCAAAATTGAAGCATGGAGCATGAGAAGGGGACAGGGCATTGTAGAGGAGGAACAGGAGTGGGAGGGGCACAAAAGACTAAGATGATGGTTCATGAATGGGTGATAAGGTGGTGGAAGAACCCCGAGGTAGATAATGATGTAAAATAAAACAAATACAAAATAAATGAAAAAACAAAGAAAAAATGTTCCTATTGTGAGTCAGATTTTTATATGAATGGAAGAGATGATGGTAACTCATGTTTACCTATAGAGAAAAGGGGCACTATTAATTCTCTGATGATGGGAGAAGAAGGCATGAAGGGAAGGCGTGGAAGGGGAGGAAGAATTGTTGGAGAAGAACAAATCAAACTGATTGGAATTTGACCTGGATTCAGGATTCATTGAACTTAATATTTGCTTGACTATTGGTTTCAGATATTTATGGATAGACTCAGAATGGGTACAGAGTCACTGTGTCCTTGGGACTGTCTGGAATTCTCACCTGTCCTTCCAGCCCACCAGTGCCTGCTTGCTCTTCGCAATCCCTGACGCCTGAGTCTGATTCTTTCACCTCTCACTCTTCATCAGGCAGAAGAGCAGTCCTGATATCATCTCTCTGTTGAAAGCCTTGCTACATTCAAGAATTTGATTCATTTAGATTTCTTATGTTCTCTCTTTTCTTGTAGTTAAATGATTTTCTAGTTCATTTGGTTTATTTGGGTGGAATGAAATGGTAGAGCTGATAATTATTACTGTAACATGCTACTTTCTCTTCTTTGACCGACTATTTTTACTCTACAGCTAGGTTTGTTCAGTTGTGTCTGGTCTCTTGTTTTCTGGACAGAGGGATTTATTATTTCGTCTCAAGGATTATTTGGTAGAATTCAAGTACCGATCTTATAGTTCACCTCTTGTAACTTTGTCCTTTCCTTTACCTCTTTCTAATTTTTATATCTGTTTTATTGGGCTTTCCTGGAATCTATTCACAGACAGTGTTTAAAACTAAAACATTCTAGAAGAATTTTTACTGGTGTGTTTACAGATCTAGTAGTCAGATCCTAGTCTTAGTGGTAATCATGTAACTTAAACTGAGCCACACTTCAACTTTTTTTTATTTCAGTGTCCCTTCTGAGTTCTATCTTACCAGTACCAGTTTTTGCATTGCTTTGTATAGCATTTAAATTTCTTCCATTCCCCTTTCCTGTCAGATATTTGCTTGTTTTAGCCTGTAGCCGCTGATACCCTGAATACAGTAATCATTCAATCCCTCTGAGATATTCAATCACTTGATCTAAGCTACTTTCCACTCTTCCTTATGCCATTGATATGTTCTGGCACCTGCCTTCTTATCATGTTAAATTTTATGAATATTGTAATAATATAAAATATTATAATTATGGTAACATTATAAAATATTATAATGCATTTTGTATGTATGTCAACTCCATGCATTTTTTCTTACCTTTTAGTATCACTTTGGTGAAACTTTAGAGTTGGTTAAATAAACCCAGTTAGGATGACTTGTCTCACCTTGAACTTACAACCATAAACCTCAAATGTGTCTCTATGCTGATTGTCATCATTTCATGTTTCTCTCATTCATTCAGTCTCTGACTTAGGGCACACATATTTTGTTCTCCACTTGCTTTTAATCCTATTCTTACACACAACTGATTATGTTACTTCCAGCTTCACCATGAAACTTTCAAAAAATCATTAAAGCTTTGTGTCAATATACTTTTTTTTCTCTCCCTTCTATTCTTGCACAAATTATGTTGTCCATTAGATGTCCATCAACATTTATTTATAGTGTTGCATTATGAAGTTGTATTTATAATTAAGAGAAAAAGAATTACAAGTAAAGTACGTTGGGTTTATTTTTTATTTTTACATATGTAGTTGTTCTTCATGGGGGATTAGAATTTGTCTTTCTATTTCAGCCTTTGTGTTTTAGTGCTTTTTCTAAAGCTGCTCCAGTACACATAAATTATCTCAGTTTTTGTTTACCTTGGAATGTCTTCAGTTTTTCTTCATTTTTGATTAATAATTTCAGTGAAGAGAGAAGGTTTAGTTGATCATCCATTTTTTTCAGTGCTTTAAATATGTCATCCCACTGCTTTGTGTTCCCATGACTTCTGATGCAAAATCTGTTGTTAATCCTATTGAAAGACTCCATAGAAGAGAAATGAGTCATGATTTTCTCTTTTGTCTTTTCAACAGTTTGATTGTGGCATGTATAGGTATTGGCCCTTGATTTACTCTTCTTGGAGTTTATTGATCTTGGATGTACAGATGAATGGTTTTCATCAAATAGTACTTTAAAATGTCCATTTCAATCTTTCATTGCTAGTGTGTGTGTATATATATAGAGAGAGAGGGAGAATGTATTTTTGCATACTTAACATGTATCATATAAAGTTGCTAAATTCATTTTTTACTTTGAATAGTTCTTTGTGTATTTCATGGGATTTTCCAAATAGACAAACTTATTATCCATTAATAGGGACAAACCTGTTTCATTTGTTGAGGTATTTACTCACAGTTTACTCATTTAATTAATTTTTCTGTGCCACCGGTTGTAATGTGACTATATTGCTTCTTTCAGTCATTGCCTGTTTTCCTAGTACACAACTATGAGGTCTTTTTAATGTCATGTCTATGTCCTTGATCAACTTCTATAACTTAGATTTATTTTTGCCATATAAATATTTTCTAAAGGAAGATCTTTATGAAATGCATATTTTGATGATTACCTGTGCTAAATTTGGAAACTAGCAAAAAAAAAAAAAAGAGTGAAATACATCCTTATAGTCATAGGATGTGTCCTTTAAATATTTTATGGTATTTTCCCCAAAATCAAAATTGTAGTTCTCTTATTTTGAATGGACATTAACTCTAGGTCTTTGGGGAATTTTTCCTAACTTCAGAAAAATTCTTTCAAGTATGAATTCTGTAGCAGAGAAGGTGATTGTTTCATGTTCAGACTCTACAATTTAAAACTAAGATGGTTTTAAAGGTTATAAAGCCTATCCCCTTTATTTTATAGGTGATAAAACAGATTTCATTATCCCTCTGAAGCAGAACTTCCCTTTATTATTAACATATAAGAACTGAATTCAAATTTATCAGCACAGAAATGTACACCTCTTCTTCGATACTCTGGCTTGACCACCGCTGTCATCTTTTAACTGGATGACCATAATAGCCTCTTAACTGGCCTCACTGCTCCTACTCCTGTCTCCTAAATTTTGTTCTCAATACTTGAGTATAAACTTGAATTCATGTCTCTCCTCTGCACAAAACCCTCCAGTGACTTCCTGTTTTTCTCAGAATAAAAACCAAAGTCCTTACAATAGTCTGTAAGACTCAGCATTTTAACCCTCTATCACAGTAAGTTCTTATCTGACTCTTATCTTACCTTATCATAGCTGACCCTTATCTTACCAAAGTACCCCTCTCTCTTTGGATGCTTCAGGATGCTCTCTTCCCACAGTTCTTCTGCTATGCCAAGCATGCTATCTCAGGGTTAAATGTACTCATTGACTCCTGTCTGGAATATTTTGCCACTAGATAGATGCATGATTCATTCTTTTCCCTGCCAATACCACATTCTCAGTGAGACTTTTCTTGAACATACTACGCAAATAAAAAAATCCATCTCCACACTCCTCCCTGCTCGAATTCCCCATTTTCCATATAATTCTTTCAGTCATAGCATACTATATACACAAGTCTTTATTGTGGTCCCCTGATATTTTCAGTGCCAAGTTCCATAGAAGCAACTTTTTTTTTTGTGTGTGTGTGTGTGTGTGTGTGTGTGTGCCTCATTTGTTAACTGATAAATCCCTGGAAACCATAGTGGTGTTTAGCATAGAAAAGGCTCCTACTAAACATTGTTGGATTAGTGAATACAGAAAAGAATGATGCTACCCTGACAATCTAAGGCCATGGTTCATTCTTTGACTAAAATCACAGTTTTCATCATTGTTGCTTTCTTTCAGTTACAATAGGTCTTTCAAAATTGCAAGGGATCCTAGGTTCTCTACACTATTTGAAAAGAGATCAATGATCACATTGATCATCAATGTGATTTGGTAGATTATTTTGGAAACTAGGAATGAGCAAACATTTTGTGGTGTAAATTGTAGTAACAGAATTTCCAGATTGAAAAAAAAAAAAAAAACCTGCCTAATCATATCTATTGGAACTGTCTGACTTTTTAATAAGAGGGAAATGTGTGTTCTGCTTATTTTTTGTGATCTGTATATTTTGGTTTTATTGAGATAAAATATGTCCCTGAACTTTCTATCTAAATAATTTTAGACTTTTTTATACTGATACCATAGATTGGATAAACAAGGTCTATATGTTGTAAAATACTTTTTCTCTTCGATCGCTCATGTTATCAAAATAGGACATGGTGACCACTTTTGTTTCCTGGTTATTGAAGATAAAATTACCAAAAAATTGCTGACCTATAACAACAAAAATGTAACTTTTCACATTTCTAGAGATGAGAATTGCAAAATCAAAGTGTCAGCAGAGCAATGGTCTCTTTGAAACCTATAGCAAAGAACATTTATTTGCCTCTAATTCACTTCCAGCGGTTATTGTCAACCCTTGCTGTTACTTAGTGAGCTGCATCATTATTATGACTGCCCCAGGTGTCACATGACCTGTATGTAGTGTGAATATATCTTTATTTGGGGCTTTCCATTTCTTATTGGGAACTTCTTTCATTTATTAGGAGTAATATGTCAGTACGGTAAAGTAAAGTGGCAAACTATGAAAATCAATATATGAAACTCTTCACTATAGATAGAAACACCTTTCTCCTTCTCTGCTTCCTTCATTTCTTTTACCTTCATTATAAAAAAAAATTTGGACAATTTACCATATGAGAGAAGTCTACTACAAGTTAAGTATAGAACAGCAAATAACACCATTAATTCTTTTTTATTATTTTTTTGGTCTTGCCAGGGATGCCTATGAGTTTGACACCTCTATTTAATAGAAAGATAGAAAAATTATAATTGTGGTACAGAATGAGAAATTCATGTGCATGTGCTGCAAGAACTTATAGGCTCTCTTGAACCATAGGCAATTTCCCACAGCAAACATTTCAACGCTGATACATTAAGAACAATAGGGATAGGGCAAGGAAAGTCAAAGTAGACACATATCATATCACATTCAAAACCGTAGGGCTGAGGGAACTTGACAGTGAAGTGAGTGGTCACTCAGTCCATAGAACAGGGGCATGAGGAAGAAGAATGCCAGAGGACAAGGACTGGAAGTGGGTGGGCTGGAAGAAGGTGAATAAACAAACAATAAGTGGATCAACTTTCTCCATTCCTGGCTGATGCATGACGTCTTAGAGCAGAAAGAAGAATCATAACTTGGAAGGTGGTTTTGCTGTGTTCTCTGCTCCCTAGCAAAAGCACACAGCACATAATCACTTAACTATGCACAGCTGTAATTCCCATCTTTCCTTCAACCTCCAAGAAACTCCTGGCCTCCTTTGTGGCATTGCCTACTTTGCTGAGCTTTAGATCCCAGATTTTGGTCAATTTTCTGTGTTGCCTCAATGGCCAATTCACAAAAAAAGCACATTTTCTTACATCCGTCCATAAGTTTAAAATTTAAAAATTTAGAAGTGAAAGGTATTGGACATTTTCAAAATGTTCCCACCGTGTTACAAAGATGTGTGAATTTGCATCTGACTTTTCTTAATAGCACCACTTCAAGTCAGTGTTAACTTGCACTCGCCCAGCTGCCTGTCTTACCACATAAATCTTTACCTGTACAGTATTCTTCACTATCAATTTAAATATATTATTTAATGTAAATTTAAAAAATCAGGATACTATATATATACATATATATACATGTATATACACACGTATGTACACACCCATGTGTACACACCCAGACAACTCTATCCCCCTAATGTCACCCTTTATTCATTCTCCTCTTGCCTCTGAGAGCAACATAGCAGACTCTCTGGTGTGTTAATTCTACCCTGGATCTTTCATTCATCAATCACATCCTCACTCTGCCCTACTGTCCTCCAATGTGCCACCAAGGAACTGTAGCAAAGATAGATCAACCATTCTTTAAAATGATCAAGATGAAATTGAAATGGAATGGTTGGAAAACACATTTGGGAAAGTGGTCATTTGGTGAAGTGGATATTGCTCTAAATATATTATTTTTTAGGAAAACTTAATTATTGAGTTGGTATTATACATGAGATGACGCCCCTCTTGTGCCTCCACCATAAATGTTCTAGCTAGCATTTTGTCATCTTAAGTTTTTCTCATTATTGGAAACAGAACAAAAATGGAGAAGTGGGAGTTTTTTTTTACTTTTCTATTCTGGCCTCTTGGGCTTATTTATTAGTATAAGTAAGTATAAATAAATCCTAATAAAAATGTGTTAGCTATGTCAGTGGACTGTGTGGTGTGATTTAGGATTGACATGCACTGCTTCTTCAAACATCACCTCAGTCTGCCGGGATCTGGACCTGCCTTATCATAGAAGAATCCCCCGGTGATGGCATCTTGAGTTTGATCCAGGAAGCCTTTAATGTTGTAAATAACTCAGAATTCATGAGTAGATTTTCAGTTGAGCTTCGTTTATTGGACGTTTTCAAGACTGGTATGCTGAGAGGACCCAAATGGATGACGTTCTGAAAGTTGGAGACAAAACTGGTGAATGGATAGGAAATCCTTCTCTTGGCAATGTGAATGCTCTGAAAATGCAATTGCACATGACAATAACATTCAGGGTTGATGAGATGATAGATTTAGAAATGAGAGAAATTTGACCTGGGGAAGGATTTATGGAGCTAGCAAACAAGTTGAGTCAGTAAATAACCAAAATATTTTAAGTGATGTTCTATCTATGGAGATAATTATTATGATTACTATTCATGTAGAATTGCCAGAATGCATATTGGGTCAGTAAGCAGTCAAAGTATTCATTTTAAGTCCATCTCTATCCCTGGAGATAATTCAGATTGGTTATAGCCATTGATCTGTAAATATTTGAAAACTCTATGATATAAACATAATTAAAAGTTGTGAAGTTGAAGGAATTTGGATTTTTTGAACATTTGAACATTGCTTATCTGATAAGTCTCATGTATATCTATTTTATTTTGCAGGGTTAGAGCAGTTTGTTGGAAGAATGCATGACTTTCGATTATACCAAGTGGCTCTTACAAACAGGTATGGAGATGTAGTATCATAAAGCTCATGAAGTCTAAGAATAAATTTTGAGTTCACTTAGAAAAAAGTATCATGAAATTTACAATATTTTTCATCTTAATAGTATTTGGTAAGCATCAGCTAATATTTACAGTTTTTAATTGGGCTTAGGCTCTGGTTGTTATTCACTGGCACTACTCTATCAGGTAACACCTCATAATATGAAATTGATAAGTTTCTTTACAAAAGAAAGTTTTTTTTGTTTTTTTTTTTTTTTTTTGAGACTAGGTGTCGCTATTTTTGCCTGTGGAACCGCAGGCTCTCGTTGCCCGGGGTACCATGGACTCAAGCCATCCCCAGCCTCAGCTTCCCAGGTAGCTGGGATTACAGGCGTGTGCCACCACGCCCAGCTGTTTTTTTGGAACCAGGTCTCACTACAGGCCCCAGGCGGGACTCGAACCGCGATCTCTGGCCCCGGCCGCTTCATAGGCTGAAGCTTACAAGCGCGAGTCACCGTGCCCGGCCTAAAGAAAGATTTTTGCTGAGAAACTTAATTTTTTGCATCTGTATTAAAGAGTCTGGATAGATTTGGGTAGCATTCTATGTGAAGTACTTGAGAAAGCACTATACCTACCTTTTAAAATTGCTTTGTTGAATTTGTGTACATTTGCTAGTACTCGAGAATGTAGGACAATGAAAATGATTATTTTGATAATAAATCCCTTAAGAGACTAAGCTTCTAGACATGGAGACAAAAAGAATGAGTTATTTGAAGTATTGTTCTGGGTCTTGGTATTTCTGGTGAACAAATAATTATGTCTACTTGAACTGGCTTTAACAAACTCTATCCTCATCTTGTGCATGGATGGAATATCCTTTTTAAGGATGCTTGTAAGTGTGCAATTCTCCATTTTCTTCAGTGAAGTTCCAGTGAAACTCTACCTTGGCTGTTCTCTGAAAGTGCTTTACCAAGCTTTTATGTGATAGAGTAGTGCACTGTTGAGCTAATAGCCCCTTTTCCTATTAAAGGACAAATAGGAATTCCTATTTCTTCAAGGAATATATCAGATACTATGCTATCTTCCAAATGATTCAACTAACTGTGTGGTACAGGTATTTTGAGCCCTATCAACTGGGTTTAAAGAAGAAAGTCTGAGTTCTGGGGATTCAGTGAATAGAAAGTTTCTGGCCCCTCCATTGTCCCCTACGGTGGGAGAGGAGAAGTCTCACCTCTCCCATTGGCACTGGCTTACAGGTTTAGACTCCTGAAATAGATGGAAAGGTGTTATGAAGAAGAATGTCTATAAAAGAATGTCCAATTCAGATCTAGAGCAGGTATATTGCCCTTAATGGAAAAAAAAACTCTCTTTCTGGAATTGGCATTCTTCTTTGTCTGTTGGCAATGTCATCTGCTCTGAAGCCATTGAGACATTTTAGGGTGCCAGACTCAATACTGATGACTCACAGGAAATCATAGGCACACGATTTTGGCTGTGGTCCCTTGACCTAAAATAACAGCAGCTGAAATGGTACTTGTTTTCTTATTTCTTTCCCATGGATGAACTGGAGACACTACCTACAACACTCATTATTTCACTAGATTATTGTTCTCTAGCAATGGCCCAGCAGATTAGCCCCCAAGAGAATGTTGCTTTTCCTCTAATTACAATATGGCATGTAAACCGTTGTAATAATTGTGATATTTGAATAAATAGCTTATTATTAGACTAGGGTGTGTGTGTGGTTTTGATATGTGTAAATATGTAAACACTTGAGAAGAATACACTGATTTTGATAATGGTTTCAGGATAGGAGTACATTTAGCTTAAAAAGAGTTTGATTTGATGGGGTGGTGAGAAAATTAAGAATTCTAAATAGATACTACTCAAAACAGCAAAATACTGAAATTCACTGTTAACAGCTCTTGGAAGTTCTGTCACCATTGAGCTCCTTGTCCTGACAATGTTCCCTTTCACCCCTGCAGAGAGATTTTGGAAGTGTTCTCTGGAGATCTGCCCAGGCTGCCTGTCCAGTCACACTGCCACTGCCCAGGCAGCCACCCCCTGGTACACCCCCAGGCTCAGCAGCTCTGCATCCCCAAAGACACTGAGAACACCACTGCTGACAGGGTGTCACAGCTGGACCCTGAAGACCATCCTCTTTCTTTTGTAAATGATAATGATGTTGGTACTTCATGGGTTTCACGTGTGCTTGCGAATATTACCCTGCTTGATCAAGGCATGACCATTTCAATAGACTTGGAAAATGGACAATATCAAGTAAGTAGAGACATTGGGGTATATTCCTGTGTCTTTGACAATAGAAATTATTCTCTTTGAGTTCTAAAGGTCAGAAGTGTGACATCTATGAAGTTCAGAGACTGGAGGGCTTGCTACCTCCAAAGACTCTTGGGGAGAAACCCACCTAGCCTTGTCCAGGTTCTGGAGGCTCCTGGCTGTGTAGTTGATGGCAGCATGGTTCTAAATTCTGCCTCTGTGTCTCCATGGCTGCCTTTCTTGTTTCTGTCTGTCAGTTTTCCTCTTTCTATGAGCATCACTCCGTATCCACCTTGAGCTCATCCTGAGATGCTTCAACACATCTGCAAAGATGCTGTGTCCAAATAAGGTCACTTTCACAGATACCAGAGTTAGTAGTTGGATATATCTATCTGTGGAGACAGTTCAATCTGTATCAAGGTGAACACTGGGCTGGGCAGTTAAACATTACCTCATTAAAGTAGTGCAATATGATGTAGGAACTAAAAATGTCTAACAAGCTATGGAAGTCCTCACTTTTAGATATTTGTATCAAAATCATGATATATTAAATTACTTTCATTATTAAATAATAAGATAATAGAAACTAAGGCACTTGCTCTAACCAAACTATAAGAACATATATCACAAGCAAACTTCACAAAATATTAAAAAGAGAGCAATTCCACTCCTAGGCATCGACTGAAAGATGCAGCAACACTAATTGGAGAGGTGTCTGCACTCCGGTGTTCACTGCACTATTGTCTACAATAGCCAAGTTATGGAAACAACCCAAATGCCCAAGGACAGAGACAAGGGTTAGGAAGATGTGGAACATAGACTCAATCAAATACTACTCACTATTAAAAAGTGTTTTTTTTTTTTTAATTACTGTTTGTGACCAAAAGGATGAACTGGAGGGAATTCTAAATGAAACAAGTTAGACTGGGAAAGACAAACACCACATGGTTCTATTGAGAGGCTGAATGCAGAGACATAAAACAAAGGTTGGACAAAGCCAAACTGATAACAAGCCAGAAAAGTTTACTGTAGAAGCAAGACTGCAAGAAAGGAAAGGGGAGGGTGGAGAGTAAAGTGGTGAGGGGACCCAGTGGCCTATGGTGGAGGGCTGTGGGTGTCTTGGTGGTGAGTGTGGTGTGTGACGTGCTGTGAAGAGGTGTGATTCTATAGCTCCATGTCATATGCAGCATTGTACATTAATGTTGTTTTTATAAAAGCTGTACCCCCAAAACCCCAATTATTTCATGGAAATAATATTCCTTTTTGTCTATTTATATCAATAAGTTGCAATCAAATTTATAAAATATTTAAGAGGGGTGGATAAGTAATTATCAAACGTCAAGTTTTGGGATGTTTAGTAAATATTTACTAATACACTTCAAAAGTAAGTGATAATCATCACTCTGAGGAACTGAGCGCTTATGTTTGCATCTAGCAATCCATGGTTTTACTTTCACAGATGAATCAAACATAACGTTTGATCAGTAATTCATTTTTCCATTTTCAGGTATTTTATCTTATCATTCAGTTCTTTAGTCCACAACCAACAGCAATAAAGATTCAGAGGAAGAAAGAGAACAGCTTAGATTGGGAGGATTGGCAATATTTTGCTAGAAATTGCAGTGCTTTTGAAGTGAAAAACAATGGAGACTTTGAAAATCCTGATTCTATCAACTGTCTTCAGCTTTCCAAGTAAGAATATTTTTAGATTTTGGGAGGAAGAGATTTAGGAACTAATTAAAAAAAATTAAACTAGTGATTAGGTAATAATTCTGCTTACTTGGCAGGTAGAAACTCCCCTCCACCACAACATTTCTTGAGTCATATTCTTTGAGGATGCCCCCCTAAATTGAGTTTTAAACTATGCTTAAAAATCTCTTAGGGTTGTAGAGTATCTCATTGACATTCTTGTTTGTGCTTTATGATCTGATGTTAAGATTTATTTGCAACTTACTAATATTGATTATACTTTTATGCCCTCCAGGAAATATTTGTATTTTTCTCCCCTGATGGTCTTGTGTTTTTTACCTAGGAAATAGATGGGATAAATTCATTTTCCCAAATGAAGAATTAACACTTTTACTACTACTTTGTGGCAATGTTTCGGAGATGGAATGTCTGTTTTGTCAGAACTGTTGAAAAGTTTTCATGATTTCAGATTTCTTTCATCAACAGTTTTACTCCCTATTCCCATGGTAATGTCGCATTCAGCATCCTAACACCTGGACCAAATCATTGTCCTATATACAATGACTTCTATAATACCCCATCTCTTCAAGAGTTTGTAAATGCCAGACATACAAGGCTTCATTTCCATGGACAGTACTACACTACCAACAGTCCCATTAGCTTCCAGCAGAGATACTACATGGTCATTGAAATCCCCATCATCGGGAGGTAGAATTCATTGCAAGGTTTTGATTACTGTGTGCTCTCACTATGAAGTTTGTTTTTAACACAGTTTTGCTACTAGTTTAAACATACATACAGCAAATCAAATTCCAAGCTGGCCTTCTTGGGGAAATATTTATGGGTCTTTCCTGTTCATAATTGCACTCTGTTCAGCAATCAATTTCTACAAGTTGTGAGGTTTAGGCCCAGCCGTACCCTACATCTGACTTAGAATTAATTTACTAAATGTTCTGTTTGTTTGCTCTGGAATGTAACTTCCAAATATACTTGAAATAAAAGAGAAAGAGGTGAATTTATGGTTACAACTTTAGAATCAACAGGGTTTTGTCTCCCTGAGTTAACACTTAATTTTATGGGGAGTATTTGGTTACCTTGAGAGCAAAAATCTCCTATACCCTGTGTAATTTATACATACCAGACCATAATTGAGAGCATGGCTCACAATATTTTAAGATATGAGTAGCTGGAGAACTATCAGCACACTTGAAACTATGGAATGGTACATGTGTAGACTATTTAGAATAAGCTGGTGCTGGAATGATCTGCCATGTAAATAATGTTCACCTTTTAAAAATCCCAGAGAACCACATTGTAGCATTATTTGTTAAGTAATATAACAATTAAAGAATGATTTTGTTCAATATTTACCATTTGTGGGCATAACATTTTAACATACTTTTGAAACTACAATCCTAAAAAACACATGGAGTTTTAAGCCAGAATTATTGCAATAAAACATAACAGAATTTAAAATAGTCACCATCTAATAAAAAGAGATAAAATGTAAATTTGTTAAATTCATTGGCACTTGATTCCAAACTTTCTAGTCTTCATTGTCTTTTGATTAGTTTCAGTAAATGCCTCTGTAGACCAGCATGCCACATGATGAATAGAAATAAAAGTAGCCCCTTTCCTCTTTTCAGAGTGATTTAAAAATGACCTCACTTTCACAGTGCAATTTGGCTGAGATGCTGATGACACTTTTTCCAGTACTCTAGTATGAATTAAAAATCTTCATGAATCTTGTCATGGTTAAAGAAAAACTGATTTTTTTTGCTGATTCACATACTCATCATCCTTGAAGGGTTTGCATGATAGATCTCTGCAGAGGTCTTAAGTATATCTGCAGTTATGTTGCTGATCCTTAACAGTTACCTCATGCTCATGTCCACAGATGTCAGTGCCATAGTCATGCCGAAATCTGTGATACCATCAGCCAGCCATTCCGATGCCTCTGTGCTCAGCAGAGCTTCACTGAAGCACCCCACGTGAGTTCTGTTGTGCATTGAAATTTCAAAAAAGGGAGGGTAGTGGTGACTACAAATTCCTTAAACTGAACTTTGATTTTCAGGATATGAATAAGAATAAATGATCTGACACTACTCAGTTCAGAAACAAAAATTGCAGACAAAGAAAAGTGATAACTTGTGTTGGAAATTTAGTGAAGAAAGCAACTCTCTGAAGAAAATAGCAACCCACGTGTGATGATCTGTGATGGGTTGCTGAAAACAATTTGGGTCCTATGAGTAGGTGAAGAGTTAACATCCCTCTGGACAGGCAATGGCTTCTCTAAAACTGTTACTCCCTAATTGTCAATGGACAGAGCTTCTTATCCCACAATTCGACATTGATACCAGCCAGAATTAGCAGAGAGAACCCACAGCTCACAGATGAAGGTTCAGTCCCACAAGAATACACCATTATCAGGTGCCAATTACAAGCAGTGGATCCCTAGTTGATCCCCGATTTTTGTTTTGTCAGATTTGGTTACAAAGCAAACCTTCCTACAATCTCCTCTAGGGTTTGATAGTTTGCTAGAATGATTGCCAGAACTAAAAAAATGGTTTGCTTACTTTATTACTGTTCATTATAAGGGGATCCAGTAAGATGGAGAACAGTTAGATAGAAAGGATGGGGGGGCACTCTGTCCTCCCTGGGGTTGCCACTCTCCACCTTCGACCTGGAAGCACCCTTGACCACCCCACTGGCTTGTGTTTTTTGTGGAAGCCTATTCACACAGACAAAACTGATTAAATCACTGGCCAGTTCAAGCCCTTCTCCCCCTCTGAGAAGGTCCGAGAGAAAGGATGAAAGTCCCAACCTCTGATCACATGGTTTGTATCCCACCTCAGAGGTCATCTGAAACCCACACCATTAACTTCTGCGCATGTATGATTGAATGACAAAAGTTGCTCCATTTAAATTTATTGCTCTGGAGCTATTTCAGCAACTGGTGGCCAGGAACAAAATATTGTAAGATTGCCCCCCTCCACCACCCCATAGCACTTCTCACTTAGGAGTGCCAGTTTTAGGAGCCGTTTGCTGGAAACCTAATAGATATGCCTTATTCACAGTGTGTAATATACTAACAATAGGAAAAGTCCAACCTAATAAAAGGATCGATTATATGAGCACATAATTTACAAAGGAAGATGTGATAAAATTCAAGAAACACATGAAAGATTACCTGGACTCTTTAATCAGGAAATTGAAATGAATAATAAAAATGTTTTTAATATACCCAATTAGGAAAATATTTAAAGACTGATAACATGATTCGTGCAAATATGAACTTTTACATATCATTGGTGTGATTTCCAATTGGTGTGGTAGTTTTGGAGGATACATTTGACCGTATTTGTTAACATTGAAATTGCACATACAGTGAATTACTGTATATTACCATCATCCTAAAAAAAGTGTCCATTCATAAGCATACAGAATGATCACATTTGTATCTTTTGTACACAAATATGGAATTATATGTTAGTATTTCTTTAATTTTATTTATTTTTAATTAAATAATTTATTTATATATAAAATTCACATCTTTGTAATCCCCAGGGTTCACCCCCCCGACCCTCTCTGACCATTTCCTCCCTGTCCTACCACCCCTTCACCCCCACCAAGTTGTGTACTTCATTTTGGTTGTTAACTTGCTTTGACTTTTCTTCATGGCTTTTTATCTTTCCAAGTCTCATATAAGAGTGAAACCATTTGGTGTCTTTTTTTTTTTTTTTGACTTGTTTCTGCTAATATGATTTCTTCTAAGTGCAACTCTAGATTTAAAATAGTATCCCGTGTCATAGATCCCCCTGTATGAACACCCCTGCCCCTTGATCCTGACTGAATCTTCTATTTAATCAGTCATTCATGTCTCTCTCTTGTCTACTTCACAGGGTATCTTCTTTTTAAAAATCAGCTGTCAAGTTTTCAGCAAACTCCATTTCTGTCTTCTGAGATCCTTAATCTGATCTCGTTTTTGTTTGATTACAACACCAGCATATATAGTTCAATGGAAGTAATGTTATCTAAAAGGAAGATTCTTTTAGCATGTTTAGGGTGTATTTCTCCTTAGTTTCAACTCCAGAGTCTTTGATTGGATTATACCCCCCTTTTCTTCTAATTGGAACTTTCATGTTCTAATTCATATGTTCCTTTGAACTCATTCTCCAGGCCATCACTTTATATTGCTGGTCTTATATATAAATTTAGTCACTACTACTAGTGGGTAATTGCGTTGAAAGAAGGAATCTTATATATATATATATGTATTTTGGATTTCTAACTGGAGACTCTATCTGGAGTCTTTGAATTTAACTTGATTAGTACATCATGAGGAAAATAATCTTTTTAAAAAGCATTGATTTTAATATGTTTGATTGTATGGCTTATCATATTGTCACAGAAAGGAAATTAATTGGAGTAACTTGCTTGATTCACTCTTCATTCAGCCATAATTGTATGTTTAAATTTTGGCAATTTGATATATTCTCGATTTTAAAGTTAAAGTGACATTTATTCTATTAATGTGTTCTCCATTTGATCCTTTAAGATGAACCACTCTTTTTCCTGTTAATTGGTGATGTGTTTCATTAACCTCTCTCCTCCTCCCTAAGCCCACTAATCACCCAATTAAAACACTGCTTTTGTCTGAGTTTCATAGGACATCTTGATCCAGCTAGTGTGGCTTGTGTGAATGAAGGGAAGCTCATGGTGATGTCAATGATGTCAACGTGATGGTGTCACTTGAGCATCTCACCAATGTCTACTAGTGGGTTCCCACCTTCATCCTCACTCCCCCTCTCCCCACCCCATCCCACCTCTCTTTCTCAGCTACTCCATGCTGTTTTACTCTCCCCTTCTCTGATTGCTGACAATTTAGAGAGTGACACTTTATGATTCTGGAATGATAGCATGCTTCTCCTTAAAAATAGAGCCATTAATTTAAACCAAGTCTCATGATTGGTTTCAGAAATCAAGTTGGAATTTTCAGATTTGGTCTCAGGTGGTGACTATTGGGTTACATACTAGTGAAATAATTTACCATAATTTAGATTGAGGATATATTTTAATGCTGCTAATTCAGACAGTAAGTAACTTTTGGAAATGAAATTTAGAATTTGATGACTTTTTTATCATCCTCGTTGATGCATCTTGATAATTCACTTAGCCATAGATAATGATTTAATAATAGTAATGGATGATAATAATAATGAATTTAGCCATAATTAAGGAAGCATCAAATAGCATTTACTTAGCAAAGTTTGTCAAAGGCTCTTCAAGAAAGAATACAATAGGTATTTACATTGTGTGATTTCTCAGTCCTGTGATATTTTCAGCAGTATGTCAAAATGTTTCTGAATGCAAGTTAATGTGTTTGTCTTTTTTTGTTATCATTGAGTGTATTTTAAGATATGTGAGTCTTACATAAATTGCAAATTGTATTTCAGAAATTTGAAAGTATACTTAATCAAATGTTTTTCATGTTCCACTCTTTAAAATAATATGTTTCACTACAAGCCTTTCATTTCCTATTGAAACAAATAATCTTCTTAAAGATCTGGACATAATCCAGAAAGAATGTCTTCAATTTCACAGTATTATGCTAACCATTAGTAATATTATTCAATAAACAAGATTTTTGAATTATATTACAGTCATTTGGCAAACAGATGAAGACGTAAGCTTTGAGAATATGCCAGGTCTTGGGAATTATCATTCCTAAGAGGAACTGTTTTTAGCAGAAGTGAAAAAATGAATGAAACTGGAAAAAAAGGGTAGGTGAATTCAGAAGCATTATTTTATAGGTAGCCATTCTAGGGAATTTTCACATGGAAACACTTTGCAATTTTCTATAAAGTTGATGTCACAAATGGGTGGTCCACCACTGTGAACAGAGCTTAAACTCACACTTATATTTTTTAAAATATTCTCTTACATTTTGGGAGATCTCAAACATCACCCTTGGGGAAGTTCCTGATTATGTGTGATACTAGATGAAGAACTCTGCTCATTTGTATCGCACTGTGTTGTGTTAAAACCTTGCTCATAATGTTTGGTACATAGTCTGTTATAATGGCCTTATTTCAGTAACAAAGAATAACTGCAGAATATGTCACATTTCTTTTGTGTGTTTTTTTAAACTCTTCTTTATTTAATTTTTCAGTTGATTGTATATGTGTACGCTTTTTGCATTGTTATGCAGTGTGTCATATTTCTATCCCAGAAATGAAGTAGTGAATCATTAGTGGTCCATTTTTGGATTTATCTAGGGTAAAACAAAGCCCCAAAGACAAGACACTATTGAGCAACTTTCAGAAAAACTTGAATATTTTCAAGTTGATTTTAGAATTACAAGGCAACAATTTGTAGGAGTCATTTGATAAATTAAATGTTGTTTGGCTAATCAATAATCACTTATACATGTGTTTTTGAATTTTTGAAATAAATTTATCTAGCAGTAATTGTAAATTCATTTATATTTATAGGAAATAATAAAAAGAATTATCTTTAATTTTTTGTTACCATGCTGATTTACATCACAATTTGTGTTTTACAAGTGTGGGATCCCTCTCTTCAGATGAACCCATAGTCTACCTTTGTAGTCCATTGTGTTCACACCCGATTTTGTTTTGCTCCACCTCTCCCCCTCCCTTTATCAAGGGCTAATTTCTTGGTTTGGCTTTGTTTGATCCTTTTTTATTACTATATATTCTATATGTAAGTGACATCATCCAGTATTTGTCTTTCTCCTGATTTCTTCCCTTAGATAATCTCCTCCAACTCCATCCATGATACAAGAGAAAGAGATTGTCCTTATTTTTCAATATAGTGGAGTAGTGTTCCATTGTGTAGATATACTACATCTTCTTGATTCATTTATTTTGGGGCATTTAGGAATTCCCACACATTGGCTATTGTAAATAATGCTGCAGTGAACACAGAGGTGAAAATTTCCAACCAATTTAGTGTTTTTGCTTTATAAAGAGATTTCTTACACTCTTCACACAATTTGACATATTAGCATCTTTTCTGAGGTACTATTTGCATATAATAAAATATACCAAAATACAAATGTGGTTTGATGAGTTTTAACAAGTGTTATACCTTGTGTACTCACCAGCCTAGTTAAGATATAGATTATTTCCCTCTCCCCAAACATTTTCTATGTTCTTTTGCTGTCATTCCCCCCATCTAACCTCAATTCCAGGAGATCAGTATCAATATAGATTATTTTTGTCTGTACTAAAATTTTGTATTATTCAATATGATTTTTTTTTGGTGCACAAGTTTCTGAATTGCAGCACGTAACACCTACCCCCACTTCCAGCTTCCCTACACTCATACACTGGTGCTCTCTTTTAGACTGTTTATTAATTCTTGTACTATTAACCTTATTGCAGTAATATACCTCTGACTGATCTGCCCAAGGATGTCCATTATAACTATAAAAAAGAAAGTGTTCATAGATTCAGAATATAACCCTGGCTTTGGGAGATTGTATGTATCTATTATATGTCAACTATCATGGCAGTATAGATGCAATATAAATATTGTTCTTTTCCTCTTCTATATCTTGTGCTTTTCTTATTTTACAGTTAAAGTTTAAGGAGCAATCAGTTGAGAGTTGCATTCTTGTGTTCTTTTCATTTCCTTTTAATAGCTACATTCACTTTTCAGGGACTCTAGGCCAAGAGTGATGCAATGATTGATACCAATGCCAGATGCTGGTACTTTCTTGGCTAGTTAGCTATTCTTTCATCATTTTGTGACATCATTACCTGCAAGGGTGGCCAAACATTCACAAAGCAATTTATTAGTAACTGTGAATACTTCGCTTATTCTTTGCCTCTGCTTTGTGACCCTTTTATAACATCAATCATGGCTTTTATGAATTAACTACCATCAAACTATCAGTATGCATTTTTGTTAGTATTCTAAATAGCAGAGCCAATTCAAACTATTTTACATTCTTCCTACAATTCAGTCTCTTGACTTGTGCCAGCATCACTCTATAATGCTTATGCTGTAAATCAATATTTTCTGTTCCTTTAGAGTGTGTTCCTTGGGGCACTAAAGTCTAAAGTATGAGTCACCATGACTGACTTATGTCATATTTTTATTGCACGTCAAGCTTTGCCACTTGTACTTTGTTTGCTTACTGAAAGATTTTACTCTGAATGTATTTCTTACATACTATAATTTTTGTAATGAACTGACTTTTATGTAACTAGCACTTTGGTAGTTCTTATTAGGGATTCTACAATATGTCTTCTTTCCTTGAATCAAAGTCAAGAATATAATTTCCTCGCTGACATTATTAATGTTTGTAAAACAATTGCAGATTATTCCGTTAATACAATTATGTGCAAAATGTATTTAAAAGTTAAGTTAGAACTATAATGTAGAGGTTTAGAGATTGCAGATTTAATGGTGCCAACTTTGTAGGAGAAGTAACTACGTGTAATGAAAATATCAAAATTGTTAAAGGTGGTATTTTAAAAGAGCAAATAGTTTTCCAACGTTGAGGAATGGCAACATTCTTCTGAGTTCTAATCAAGTTAAGAAAATAGCCATATAAAGGTAAAATATAATAAATTTGCTGATCACCAAAGATCAAGAATGGAAGCTAGGAGTAGCCAGAGAGGAAAAGAATATGGGGAGGAATTTAATTTCAAGTTCACATACACCTGTAGAAATAGTACAAATTATAACATTACCTTTCTCAAGTCACAGAGAAAACCAGAAGACAGAAGAATATTTCTTTGAAGTGGAGAGAAAGTAGCCAACAAACCTAGAATGGTATTTGTAGCAAGGCTATCCATTACAACCAGGGAGAAAAAGTATATTATCTAACCAGAATGTATTAATATTGTCACCAGTCAGTTCTTGCTAAAATAATTTTTAAGGATATACTTGTGATATAATCTAGTTCTTGAAAAAAATATAATTATCTCTGATGAAGGACTTGATATGTGAGTTGTGAGCAAATAAAACAGCAAATACATATAATTTGCGTTAAATCACACTTTAAAATATATTTAGTAATATAATCTATATCAATAATGTGTATTGCAGAATGTAAAAATATTAATATTTCATGACAATGGACATTAGAAATAGAATTAATGACTAGGGAGCTACTGAACTTCAGTTTCCTCTCATCATCCATAGACATTCATGGGTGAGGGATTCAGATGATGGGCACATACCATTCAAAAACCAAAACTAAGCTTAGGTATATAGTTTCCCTCTCCTCCAGTTGCACCCTACCAATACTTCACTAAAGGCCTATTTTGGGGAGTTTACCCAGAACATCAGGTTCAACTTTCAAAAAAGAATAAAGTGCATGCTAAAAGACAAAAGTGGTTTGCACAGGCAGTGCTAATCTGGCATACAGCTTCTGTCATATCTTGGAATCAGTGTAGTAGTGTGTTAAAGCGACAGTGATTAAAATATGGTTCTAATGGGAAAAGTAGATGACATGGAAGGACAGGTGGGACATGTAGAAAAGAGAATGAAATTGAAAGAGGAATGAGAAAAAAATGTTGGAGAGCAAAGACATTGTAACAGAAATGAGGAAAAACTTTGACAAGTCCATTGGTCCTCTGGCTGTGACTGTAGGAAACGCTAAGCTTTGAGGATCTGCTGAACCAAAATACACTGGACAGCCTAAAAAGCAAAGAGAAAATAAACAGTGAACAAGGAGCAGAATAATCAAGAACTGTAGGTCAATTACAGAAGATGTAGCATCACATGTAATGATGATGCCAGAAATTAAAAAAAAAAAAAATTGAAGCAATAATTACCGAGAATTTTCCTAATGCGTAGGAATCCAAATCATAAAACCAGGATATTTTGGAACCACAAAGCAGGATGTGTTCCAAAAATCTACACCCTGACATAAACATAAGCAGCAGAAGAAACAAAGATGAAGAAAAATAATCTTAAGGAAAAAGCAAAAGCCCTGAAAAAAATAGAAGAATGCTATAAGAATATCTACTGGCTGTTCAGAAACCATTTAAGCAAGAGAGTGAATTTAATTACCTCAAGTGTTGAGAGGAAAAAACCTGAGCACAAACTTAGGAAGCACCAAAAAACTTAGCGATCTAGATGAATATTTCAATGTAATACTTGAAAAAACTTTAAGTTGGCACAAAATTCTATAATGAACAAAACATTGAACTTTTACATAAAGACAAAAGCTTGTCTTATGGCCCTGTTATTTTTGTTATAGGAAATAAGATTTCCTATCAGTCACAGTTCTTGCCTAGTGGTTTATAGCACCTTCATCTCCTACAAGGGTAGACAGTGGTTAGAAACAGGTGGGGCAACATGGGGATATATTTTTTCTTTCATCTCAGGTTTTAACATGACTTACCTTGGAAACAGTGCTGAAACTGGGAGAGATGTACCTAAAACACAATCGCACATAAAGTTCTAAAATTTAAGAGAATTTGTTTAAAGTATAGTAATATTAGATAAATAAGACTTTTAATGAGAACTTTAATTGGGGATCTGGGGGTTTCTTATACAAGGATGAAAGATATAATTCTAACCTTTTAAGAATCTCATTACATAGATCTGAAGTAGAGGGCAGACCAGGAAGGAGAAATTAGCAAATCTACTGTCAATGTCGACAACTTTAATACATCTCATTTAGTCATTGATCAAACAGGCAGTCAAAAAACAAAAGAAAATCATTAAGAAAGATTGAACTAATTTGAAGCTTGAATTAATAGATTCCTGCATTCAACAGTGAGAAAATACACATTATTGTCAAGATCACATGGAAAAATTAATGAACATTGATCATATGTTAAAAGGAAAAGGCAGTCTCAACAAACTATATAAAAGTTGTAATCACAACACCCTGTCCACATTAAGTAAATGATTCTAAGTGAATTTATGCAACAAATTGTTAACACTATGTAAACTAGTAAAAATTGAAAGAAGAAAAAAATTCCAACTAAAATCATGACCCTTTTTTTAATCCACCAAAATTTTATTGAGTACCCATCTGCTCATCTCTCAGTACGTTTATATCTGTAATCAAAACACAATACTGCTACTTTTAAGTAATTTACATTCTCCTAGGCATGGCCGTGATGGTGGAGGAAACAGAAATAAAGTAAATGAGCTAAATATATAATGTACATATGTAATATGTTCATGGTTTGTTTTAAGGAATAGTGTTTTATTTTTAACTTGTAGTGAAAGTGTGGAAGCCACAAAAAGAAAACTGCTATAGGAAATAAAATGTATAATTCTGTTCAGTCTCTGTTGCAAACGTAAGTCTAAAAAAGTTCCTTATATAACACACCAAACCTACCTATTTGTATAAACAATAATATATAGTAGCTGTAATAGTCAAGTTGTGTGTTTTTCCCAGGAATGCAAGTAAAAAGTTAGTATTAATAAATATATTAATGTAATGCACATTAACAAATGAAAAGAGGGAAAAGTTTAAGGTTGTTTCAGTAGATAAACACAGTTGATAACACCCATCTGGATAAATACTGAGATGGACATCTGTGAATTTCTAGAAACAGCATAAACAAGATGATTACTCAATTAACATATTCCTTTTAAAATCAGGAGAAAGACAAGGATGACTGTTATTCAGCATCTTATTGAAAGATTGAGTCTGTTCAATATGATAAAAAGAAAAAAAACTTTACTGTCAATATCTGAAGACAAGATGATTGAGTCATAAACTAGAAGAAAACTATAAACAGTTCAGTAAGGTGACATACAGGTGAAATAGAAGTTCAGGTGCTGCTACTGATGACACAGATTACTGAACTCCCAGCACTCATGGGAAGGGGCCAACAGTAAATTAGCAGTTGTCAATATTTAAATATAATACTTAACTTTCATGTAATAAAAATATCCAGTCTTTTATGTCACACACACACACACACACACACACACACACACACACACACACTCACACTCCATCCCTGTAACTGGGCTTCTCAAACAACTGAGTATAAATTTTCCAATGGAATAATACTTACCTCGTATACCATTTATGCAAAATTTTAAAAAGTAAAATATTTTGTTAAGATATATTTTCTCATATTACATGCAAAGTGTTACCAAGAAGTGTATATACATGAAGTATCAATGGCAAGTGAATGTTGCTCAAATCAGATGTCTTGGGGGTGGGCCTTGGAAGTACATGGAAGTGTTTTAAGTCAAATGGTGAAGGGAAAAGTACAAATTTTTATATTAAAAGTGTTGCACCTTCTATGTGTTTCACTATAATTTACCCAAGATGCAATTTTTAAGACAGCAGGAACCGGTCATCCGCATTAAGTATGGATGCTGCTGCTGAGGGAAGTGCAGAGTTGATGCTTTTCAGCATGAAATCATCGCTGATGAAGTCATGGTCAGTGGTGCTCTAGTTCAATGCAAAGATTGATCATTTGCTACCTTCTTTCAATAGATATAAAATGCCTTCCATGTGTCCAGCACAATCATAGCATTGTGATTATAGATGCAAGTGTCTGAAAATGTTGAAGGACTTTCACTTGTCAAATTCAAAAAGATTACCTGGTAAACAATAATTACTGTAATAAATGGAGATTACTGTAGTGCAAACAAATTATTCAGACTGACAATTTGTAATTAGCAAATAATGTAAGTATCAATGACTTTTTGAATCTTAAAGGAAACTTAAATGCAACAATACCAATGAAAGGGTTTTTTAAATTAATCTATCGCTCACCTCAGTCTAACACAAGATAAAATTTCAAGAATAAAATGACTTTCTAGTTGAATAGTAACTAAAATGCGTTTCCACACCTGCTAAAACTAAAAGACAGAGATAATGGATTATGTTTCTTAATATTTGAATCCATATTAATATTGAACATATTTTTAAGGCTTGTATGTAAAGAACATTTTGATATAATGGACCCATTCTTTCTTCATCAGTGCAGCTTATCTTATACAAATGTATTCTGTCCCAGGTCACATTTTCTGGTTCATTAGTAGGATTAAATTGTTTGGGCTTGGTCTCTTCCCACAAACTTGAAGATACCTCATTTCTTCCATTTTTAAATGTTGGAGGAACCTGCATATCACATGTATGTATATATATACATATATATACACATATATATTACTCTATAAATATATATATATATATTACTCTATAAATGTTCAGCAACTAACAAGGGAGAGGGGATAAAGAATATCAGGCAGCACAAAAGAGAAATCACATATATACAGTGTTACTTGTAATCACCTGATGACTTCATGCATGTGTTTTTGTCTCATTTAACAACTAGACACAGTCTGCACTCACAAGCTGTAGTCAGCCTCAGAACTTTTATGTTTAAAAGTGCTTAGGCTATCAGTTATACTTCTACGAGATAACATGCTCAATGGAAGCAGTTCAATAATTCAGCCTATAGTCTAATTTTGCACATGTAGATTTTGTCTCACTCTTCTGACATTTTCTATTAGTTGATGTTCCAATTCTCTGTTGACCTTTTCTATAGAGGTACAGACAAGCATTGCATGGGGATGTTCTAGAAATAGTGCCACATATTTACAGTTAAAGTAAGGGACATGCTATTTATATAAGTGTTAATTATTTATATAGCCTCCAATGTCTGATCAGTATTGTCCAATAGTATTGTTATTTATGTCACAAATTTAAGTCTTTGGAGAGTAGGGAAGCAAATTTCCTTCCTGTGGATATTTTATATTTCTAAAAGGAATTTCTAAAAAAAAAAAAAAAAACAACTGAAAAAGAAGTAAGTCACTGAAGGGTAAATACTGTCTTCTAAATGGAGAAGCCTGGCAATTAGTTTGGATTTGCTTATTGAGATACTAAGTCATAGGTGGAGTTAGAGGAAAAATACTGGATTTATATCTTACTATTAAATAATAGACAAATTAGAGCTCGGTATTATAACTTGTCCTGATGTAAACAATACACTCAGTCATTTATTCTTGCATTAAACTTCCAAGTAGCATATATTTATCACCTATCATGTGCAAGCACTGAACCATTTACTGTCCAGGTTCTCTTTGCAGTGGGAAGTTTATATGTCTACACTCTTCCCAGTCTATTATTGGTAATGAATTAACAGGTGTTTTAACAATGCTTTTTTGAGTAGAAATACATAGAGAAACTTCTAATAGGAAAAAATGCTTTATTACAATGACATATGTTTGTTGTTTATAAAATTAATTCCCCTCTCCAGTAGATGCAAGAAATTACTGCATTGAGTCATAATTGAACTGCTACATCCAAAGGAAAGAGGAGTCTGTGACTAGAGCTGAAGGACACTTCTTATTTGAGATTTAGTCTTTTAAATTTTTAAACATACTAGTCTGAATTCCTCAAGATACTGGGAATGCAGTAATGAATAAAGATGTAACATTTACATTCTAGTTTATACTAGTTGACATTTAGTGAGTGACGTTTGAATATTATTAAATTTCTTTCCTGTTCAACTTATGCGTAAACTGGAGGTAATAGCAACTACTATTTCATCGGTTGTTGGAAAGATTTAATCAGCTGATAGATACAAAGTACCTAGACTTGATGCTCTTCTCTCAAGCTATTCTGATACATGGAACAATGCATATTGCTTACGCAAAGACATTGTGGACATTTGACTGTAAGGGGTAGTGGAAAGGAGAAAAATGTTCTCTCAGGTTTGTTTTGTTGATAGAGCCAGGAATGCAGGAAAGGACATGACTTCACAGACAGAATACGAGTGCTCATTGCTATCCAGTCCTTGGCATATTCACATACCTGGAAGTATGCTCAATTTTATTTTATTCTTAACCTGTGAGTGCTGAAACCAAGTTAGCTTTCAATGACTCATGACTGGAACTTTGTGAACTTGAACTTTCAAAGGGCATTGAATCTGTCTACTGAGTCTGAGCTCTTTTGTACCATGCTGGAAAATTGTATCCCAAATTCAGTCTTCCCAGAAATTTATTAGATAAGTGGCTAGATAGGTTGTTCTTTATAAATTTGAAGGTGGTATGGTATTTCCATATACATTTGAAGATGTTCTTTCTAAACTAAAGGTATTATTTGAAGAACTAATGAATCAAAATCGAGACTGGTAGGAGCATATCTAAAGAAAAAAACCTTCTGAACTTGTGCATTATTAGTGCAAGATTGCCTTTGCCCTCTGTGCTAGTAACAAAACACTGTTTTCCAGTTTAATGATCCAGAATAGTGAAATATCTTGGTGTATTATAATACATTATATCATTATCTCTAGATTCAATAATTATTTTATTTTCCTACCTGGATATGCCCAAGTATTTAGCTGTAACTTAGGGGAGTTGGTTGGAAGCCTTTAAGAAGCTATCAAAATGAAAACAGCTATGTGAATCAGTGATGAAGGTCCTCATCCTTGAAATAGCCATTGTCTAATCTTAGAATTTGAGCATCCAGGGACTTATCAGGGGGAATCCAGTTCTTACAGAAAATACTGAAACATAATCGAAAGTGACAAATGATCAGCTTGAGATTGGGAAAGCATTAAGTAGGAAGCCATCTGGTTCAGGAGCTGCATAAAATATTGATACACAAATATTTCTGGGTTTTAAATGAAACTTTAAAAGTCCTTAATAGGGAAGATTGAAAAAAAAAAGAAAATTCCAAAATTCAATCATAATGCACTTTTTAATATATTTCTATTTCATCATGGCTCTCCTTGTAGTACTTGAAAGTAGTTTGAAAGAAACAACATCATGAAACCAGAGATTTAAGCGTCATGGAATTTTATAATTAAAGGGGATTGTAATGTTGTATTCCATCTCTTATCTGTCTTTATAGACATAGAAAAATGATAGCATGGAAACATCCCTAAAATCAGAGTACAAATGCCTGGCAGTGTGTCATTTGTTTGCATGTTTTAAATGAGGTTTTAAACTGATATTGAGAGTGTCATTTCACAAATCCTTAGTTCTGTATATTAAACTCATTGTTTTGAAAATATTGTATTTCTTAAAAATCATATCCTGGTTACTGGGAATTTATAGACTATGCTGTACTCAAAAGGAAAATAATTTTCTCTATCTTACTGATCTGTGTATAATTTAAAACTGGAACATTTTAATTTTCTTAGCTTTACTTAGTGAAATGTTACATGCAAATGATGTATAATTTTCTTGTAACTGCTCATGCAGTTAGTTTGTTTGACCTCAGTTTTTTTTTTTTTAATACACTAGTAATAAATGCACACTCTGGAAAAGGAAAAAGTTACAGAAAGTAAAAGTCATTTGAAACCCAACCACACATACATAACCCAAATACCCTTAGTTGATGTCCATTCAGATCTTTTATTATTATTATTGTAAATAAATCTGTTTCTTACTGTCACTTAAAGTTTTATCTCTATATTTATGTGCAGACATGGATTTACCTTTATCTAGGAACTAGAATTACACTCTACCTATTACTTTACATTTTTTTTAATTCATGGAAACTTTTCTATGCATATATATGTATTTATAGATAGTATTCATATAATTTACATATAATGCATTTATATAATTTCATTATATTTCTTGGAAGGTAAGACAATTCCAAATCTTTTCCTTATTTTTGGGTATTGAACTTACATCCTTGTTCACATTATAAGAGATCCTTCTCAAGTAGTTTTAAGAACACATTTTTCTGAATTCTCAGTGGGTCATTGCATCCATTGAAATCTACGTTGTGTAGCCTGACAGGCACAGATTAGCTGACCTCCTGACCCAGTGTCCCCTCTTACTGTTCCTATAAACTCTAGTACTATAATTAAAAATTATCCACTTGAGGTGAAAAAGAACTCATTATTTTCCTTAAAGTTTCACCAGTATCTGTGTAGATTTGTTATTGTCCATGGATGGAAGGTAAAACAGTTTTAATAACTTCTTTGTAAGACCCAAATTACTCCAGTGGGTCAGAGACAAATTACTCTTTGATTTTAAACATAAATGAAGCTAGGATTGTGTCTTTGCAGCATTAACACATAATTTAGTCCAGGATTATTTACATGAAGTCATTTGATAATGGCTTTTTGGTTGACAATAGAATAAAATCCAGAATTTTTAAGATCAGAGTCCAAAACTCAAATGTCTTCATAGAAATAACAAAAGGATGCTTTTTCTGGATTTTCTCCACTAACTCATGTAGGCAGCATCCCAAACTCCAACAGCCGTTGTTTAGTAGACAAACTGCATCTGTAATCAGTGTGACAGGACCACACTTCCATATCATCACTTCCACCAGCTTTGATTCAAGAAAACATTGCTTGAGTAATAAAAAACATCATCAGGTCAGTAAAGTCATCAATAAGAATACTTTGAAATGAAGTTCAAAGTAGATTTCAGACATAGTCTTGTAGCATTTTGCATTTGGCCAAAGTTTTGCAATGCATTGTATTTTTTTTTAATTGCAATGAAATGAATTGCAGGGCTAATTGACCTGGGGACTATAATGAGTTCATTTCTCTCCTCCAAAGTTGGGAATGTAGAGAGTGAGTTTTCTATCCTTGCATTTACCCAATTAGACTTTACCTCTTCTCCTTCCCCCACTTAGGGCTACAAAGGAGTCATAGCTCTAAATTGATGGTATTGAATGACTCCTGGGATGTAAGAAGAAGATAAGGTCTCCTCTACCGTTAGACTTAGAGATTATAAAATTAGCCAAAAACAAATTTTGGACATAAATGGCTCTTTGTTCCACTTTGTGGGGTACATCATCTAAATCGAGTCATTACCAGTACATTGGTGATCACAGAATTGCCCATCAGTAATTAGAGAGTCTACACTGCACAGTATTAGGGACTGCTGGTCTCACTTGAACTTAACATCAATATCCCTGTTGAACTTTCGACCCTCTCTTCCTTTTTCTTCATTTTGTAACTTCCAGATTTTAAATGCGTAATATATGCCAGGCTTTGTGTTGGATATAATTTTAATATTACCATTTATTCTCAGATTATTCAGAATCAATAACACAGATACTGAGTTAAGTTATCTTCCTTTTCTATTGAAGAAAGTGACTCAGATAGACAATGTGACCGCAGGGATTTACTGCCAATGATACTGTTCTTATTGCTTAACCTTTTTAATCTTCAGCTGCTAGTCCAATAATAAAGTACAAAAATGTTTATGAAGGTTTACTCTATTGTAGGTAGGAACTTGGACAGGAATTATTGCTTACATGGTATATAACAGAAAAATAATGCTTAATAAGGTAAAATTTGTTATGCAGGCGCATAGGGCTGGAAAATCAAGGAACAGAAATTCTAGAGGTTTCCATGAATTAATCCATTTTAAGCTTAAATACTACACTCAGCACATAGAATGTATTTCATTTACATTTCAGCTGTCTTGTCACAATCAGTGGCAGTACCAATAATTGAACTAAGAAATTAGACTTTAAGCCTATACCTCATCTCTAACTTTTGATACTGTGAAAGTGATTTTTAAAGATTAATGCTAGTGTAAGAAAATATAAAGAGGTCAATTCTCCCACTTAAATATTTTGTTTTTCATAGCTGACAATATTTTCTAATGATGTTACATATCTTTATTTTGACAAAATGATTTCCATTTTTTAGTTTTGAAGGATTCTGTTGATAGATCATCTAACTTAGACTTTTTTTTTTTTTTTTTTTTTTTTTTTTTTTTTTTTTTTTTTTTTTTTTTTTTTTTTTTTTTTTTTTTTTTTTTTTTTTTTTTTTTTTTTTTTTTTTTGCGCTCAGCCATGTCTGGCTTAATTAGCCCATCAGAAGCATACTTCATTTTTGCTACAGTGTGTTTATAATCCTTTTTTATTTTTGGTTCTTTCTCCATATTTCCACGCACTTTGCCCATCTGTTCTTATATATTTATTTTATTAGTGACAGCTCTTAACATGTTAATAATAATAGTTTTAAATGTCCTGGTCTTATAATTCTAAAATCTGTTTCATTCTAGATGTTCTGAAGCTTGCTTGCTCTTTTCAATCTGTATACATGAGCATACGTTATGTACCAATAAACAGTTACTACAAATTGATGTGAATTAATACATTGAAGTGTGGGGTAAGGGGAAACCTTCTATAGTCTGTGATCAGGTCTCAATTTGTGTAGAGAGCCTGTTTCTATGTACTATGAACTTTACAGGTGTATCTCAGTCCCTCTTAGGTGGGACAGGTTGGTTAAAAAGGGTTCAGGTTGGGTATCTTCCTTCCCCAGATCAGTTAGGCTCACTAGGTCAGTTTCTGATTACCTAATTTTTCCAGAGGGTTGATATTGTTAGTAAGAGCATTGCTCGGAATGGTTCATTTCTCCATTTCAGAATGATTCATTTCTCCTCCCTTTGTTGCAAGCACCAGGGGATTTTTCCTCATAGTCACTGTAAGAATCAAGGTTCTAGAAGCAGATCTCTCAGAAATGATAAGGAGTGCCCTCTGAGTTTCTCCACTGTCCCAAAGTGAAATGTCCCTATTTGGCATGTTCTTTACTAGTATGTAGGTAAGATGTTACCTTTCATTTATATGATGGGGGAGGGCATTCCAGCAACCTCCAGAAATAAGCTACCAGAAGGGAAACTACTTTCAGGTAGTGGTAGAAACCTGCAACTAGTCCCCTGGATAATTCAACCTCAATTCAAATTTCTCAGAAGTTCAGCAGTTGAGCCTTTTCTGCCCAGCACTGGTTCAACAGAGCCTCCATCTGGAGATTCTGCTCCTATAACTGACATTCTGCACTTCACTATTTTTTCAGTTGGGGGGGGGGGGGCAATTTATTGCCCTGTGACCAATCTTGGCAATTCAAGAAGAGCTGTTGATGTTTCACTTCACTAGCTTTTCCTTTCTTGTTGGGATAAAGTGGTAACTTCCAAGCCATTTCCTATAGAACTGGAAATTGAAAATCAAGTGGTCTATCTTAAGGAAGGATGGAAAGAAGGGAGGGAAACAAGGAGGGAGAAAGACAGGGAGGGAGGGGTTGAAGAGACAGAGCAAGCAATGAGACAGGCACAGCAGGAATGTTAGAATTATCACAGACAACTCTAATTCTCCCACTGGTTATTAAAATTACTTTGCATGCTTCAAGCACACATGGTCACTTTTACAATTAGATAGTTCCATCATATATTTAAATGTTGGTTTCTAGTTAAAAACTCTTTTTTTAATTCAGTGGCTCCTAATTTTAAGTCTTTGATATTAGTTTTACTTGTGGTGAATGTGTCTGATATTTAAATTAAAAAAAATCAGTTTTATAGCCTTTTGTTGTGATGATAATGACTTTACTTTATTTAATTTTAACCTTATTTCCCTAGTGTGACTGCTGCTTGCCTCTCTATAATGACAAACCATTCCGTCCAGGTGAACAAGTCCATGCTTTCAGTTGTAAACCCTGCCAATGCCACAGCCATGCCCAATGCTGCCGCTATGACATCTCTGTGAACCCGTTTCCATCTGAGCACCACAGAGGGGATGGTGGTGTCTGTGATGAGTGTGAGCATAACACAGTAGGTAAGTAGCAAGTATCACTAAGGAATAACAAAGGCCTTTGAAGCCAGGTTCTTCTCTGTACAATGCATATTATGTTAAATTATATGACTGCTATTTTCAAACACTCACATACTGAGACTCAGTGAAGAACTTCTGAACCCTCTAAAATGTCATATACCATATGACGTCAGTCAATAAGTAAAAGGGAAGTGCTCTTATCTCTTCTCCTAGTTTTGAACACCAAAGCTGCTTCATCAATCCTATAATTCAAAGTAATTAGGCTGCACTCTGATCTTAAACTGTATCTCCTTAGGAAAGCATATTTTATTAAAATTCACAGACTTCGGTTGATATGAACATATTTTGGATCTAGTTTGAGGAATCTAGTTTGAGTTTATGCATCCTTAAGATATGTTTTCCTGTGTGATCCTGATCTTTCAGTATGTCTGCTCTTACATGGATGTTTATATTCATTCAGATTTGGAATGGACTCATACTCTGAGAATTTTTTTTCTAAATGACAATTCAGTGCAGAATATAGTTATCAAAGTCTTAAACTATCCAGCATTTTGAATAGTTACTGAAAATTAAAAATTTCAAGGGCTAGTATTTAAAAAGCAGAAGTATGGTAACATCTGAATTTGTAATGGCCCAAGTCCTAGGTTTAAAATTGTGCTATTTTGAAGCATGAATTACTATTTTGAAGCATGAATTAATATATTAGATAATTATTGAAGACCCGAAATGACACAAGAACTTGCCAAGGTGCTGGAAATATAAAGATGAATAAGGTAGTTACTTTTTCTGTCTTCATATGAAAGTTATATAGTATACTGGAATAGCACACTGTTAAAGGGTCAATTGCTAAGTTGTCTGACTAATATAGTGCTCATATGGGGTAAGAAAGTAGGAATTAGCTTGGTAAGGAAGAAAAGAGGTGGGTTAAGAAAATTTTTCTGGTAAGAAAAATTAGTTTATAGTTCCTGGACAAACTGGATAGTCACCTACTATAAAGGGACAGGGCCCTCTTGACAAGTGATCCTAAGCAATGATGGGTTGTAAGAAAAGGTGCTAAAAAAAAGGAAGGCAGAGGCCAAATCCAGAAAACTCTAAATCATGATAAAAAGTCTGATTTTTACCCTGAGGTTAGTAAGAGTTTGACACAGTAGAGTAGAGAATGGACTTGGAAGGGTTGAAATGATTTGGGAAAACATGCTGGAAGGATATTGCAATAGTCCAGGTAGAAATGCTGTTGTGCTTTTAAGGATGTGTGGATATAATTGGGCTGCAAAGTGCCAGCATTTCCTGAGCAAGGTGTGCGATGTAAGTAAGGGAAGGATGGAGAGTCAAAATTCATACTAATAATCCAGTTTAAGTAGCAGAGTCAACATTGGTGTCAGTCATTGAGATGAGGGAAGATGGTTAGGCTCTTTAGGACATGTTCACTGTGTGTTTCCAAGAGATCTAGCAAATGTTGTCTTGTAAGTAGTTGAAAACACTTCTGAAACTCTTCTCTTAGTCAATCTTTCGTGATGCCTTGGAAAAGATCACTATTATCTGTCTACTCAGTGATACCTCAGTTATTCACAGTTCTCTGTGGTTATTTAGTGAAGATTCATCTCAGCCTCTGGACAGTAGAAAGGTCTGGGATAGAAGCAGGATGTGGCTTTCAACTCATTGCTGTATTCCTTAACACTCTGCACAGCGTTAGCAACATGGTAATCATGCAATAAATATTCATTGAATTATAAATAAAGGAGAGATTTCTAGATTGGAGATATAAATTTGGGAGTCATCAGCATATGTAAATGAAAATATTCTAGAAATATTATAATCTATTTAATTTTTAATTAGGCCATAGCCAATACATATCAGGATGTGAGTTTTTACTTGATTAAGTTATACCCATAGTCTCCTAATACTGGGCCAATGTCAACAATATTTGAGCAGAGCACATACTATCTAAAGGGGAGGATTAATAAGTTTGAATTTTCTTTCATTGGTCTTATATGCTACTTACACTAACTTTAGAGACTTCCTTGAGTTGAGATTCCTTATATGAAATGACAAGACAATGTTTCTGAGTAAAAAGTTATAAACTCTAATATTGCCTCCCATTTTTATTATGGCAAGCTACTCTAATAGTTAATACAAAATTTAGTTTGTAGATCTAATATAATGACTTTCTATTTTGATATTTGAAATGAAAATTAATGGCTGTAAGCACTAATAGAAGTCTTTGCTTCTATACTAACCTTAGAATAATAAAAGTTATTAAGAGCAGTCTACTATTTTTAAGATTCAGCTTTGGGGAAACATTTCTAATGTTATATACCTACTTTCTTTAAATTGTGTAACTACTGCACATCTGGAAATTTCTGAGATTTGATTTACATTAAGTATCTGGTTCTAGTATTAAAGACAACTTTTAAGTGTAGAAAGAAACTCTTTGAAAATGTATGGGTCCCAGCAAAGCACAGCTGTTTAAAAGTGCAGTGTTATGTAACAGATGGGAGTTTAATGAAGTAAAGCACAGTTTGTAGCAGGTTCACTGTTTCATATGCTCTGGATCACTAAATTGGCAGGTAGAGATGAAAGGTGCATTAAAATGGACGTCCTGAAAATTATAGAATTCCCTCAAAGGAATACAGTCTTTAATTTTGAATTATGCAGCTGATTTTAATGAATTGGGAGTCATAATGCATAACCTTTACCTCACACAGGAAGGAACTGTGAGCTGTGTAAGGATTACTTTTTCCGACAAGTTGGTGTAGACCCTTCAGCCATGGATGTTTACAAACCCTGTGATTGTGATCAAGTTGGCACTAGAAACAGCAGTTTTCTTTGTGATCAGGTGAGTCTTATTGAGAACTATTGAAGATAAAGAATTGCTTTCCTTCAGAGTCAGTCTGGGAGAGATTCTGCCAGTGAAATTGAGGGCTGTATTGAAAAGGAAGTCCTCTGTGTGTTTGCGTTTCAAAGAGATGGGCCTTATAAGTGTTCTGTGCAAGCTTAAATGTGGGCAGGAAAATTAAAGCAATTCAGGTGGTCCTTTGCATATGAGAGATTCATTTTATTTTCAGTTTTACAATTGTCCAAAATAATGAGATGGAATGGACTTCCAAGCAACCTAGTAAATATGTTGACTATATGCCTTGGAGTTATTGGTAGATTAATATTAAGATTAGTATTAAGCAAGGGCCATTTCCTTAAAAAAGAAATCCATCAAAAGTAGTATAGCAAAGGTTATTTAGATCCAAACAGAAATCATGATAACCCTATTTCTTTTTTTCATTTCAAGCTTATCTTTATGGTACAATGGCTGTTCATAATTTTAAACATTTTTATTACCAACATCACAAATTCCATGTCTGACTTGTGTGGTTAGTTAGATCTAAGCTAACATTGGTCTCTATGCTGTCCAACATCAGAAAATGCAGCTCCATATTTAAATGTGGTGTTTCTGACTAGAACTTTTTGCCATGCTGATAATGGTAATATATGACAAAAGGTAAAGAATAATTATTTTGACTAAAATTATGTAATTAAGTTTTAATGAATACTGTTTATAATAAATGAGAAAAAGTTGCTAGTTAGGAAATCCACAATGCAGTTAAGGAAAAAAAAAACAATTTTAATATATTATTAACTGATATGGATTTAAAAGTTTCAAATACCACTGGCATGGGCAAACATCAGTTCCAGTGTACTAATTATTATTTCTGGGAATGTGTAATGGGGAATAGGATAAAAGAGATATCCACAGAGGATGTCAACTAAAAAAAATTTTTTTTAATTATGGTGTTCATAAACTAAGTTCAAGGTAAAATATTTTTATAACTTTAAGTATACATTAAAAATACTTTGAAAACTCAAGTCAAATATGGATCAATATGCTCAACTATAGCATCATATACACCAAAATATGGCCCTAATAGCCTTCATAGCTACCGTAGTATTAAGAACACTATATGTTTCATTGGAAAGCTGAAGACTATGAAAATAATTAACAAAGACAATTCCTATTGTTTTGTTTGTGCTGTTGAGATATTTTCTCAGAAAATCACACTGCAACTGTACAAGTTTTGATTTGTAAAATCTGATTGTGGCCTCACACATCTCATAATTACATGCATATCCCCCCGTGGGCTTTCAGAATGGGCAGGTTGTCTTTTGCTTGATAGTCAACTCAAAGACTGATATACCTGTTGAGACACCACACTGGGGTTTTATAAGCATATGTTATTTTCTTAGCAGCCTTCATGCAATTAATTTGTTTGTTTCTTTGTTCTCTCTGTTCTACACATTTTAGTCATATCATAAGTAGCTAGTAAATATTTGTTTAAAACATGCTGAGTAAACCAAGAGAGATTTTGCTTGAGCATTAATCTGCTAACCAGGTAGTCACTTCGGATGGTTATTATAATTTGAAAATGCATGTTTAAATGATTTTTCTCCTTGAAGATCTAAAGTCAAGTGTTTTCTGTATATAGTATTAAATTAATGGTGAACTCAAATGATGCCATCCCAAATCATAGCTGCATATCATACATAGTTCATATGAATTAAAGTGTAGCAGATTTGTCTCTTAATTCTGTAACTTGGGTTATCTGAAATGAAACCAAAAGGCCCATCCTAGTCAATTTCAAGTTACTAATGAGATATCAGTAGCCATAAAATTGGAAAGAAATGGACTTCATCTGCCCTTGTGAGTCATGCAGGCTGCACCACCACAGTCCTCTGGCACATTCTGTTCATTTGGAGGTAGAATTATAGAAGCTTGAACCTCTTTGAGAGATAAAGACCTCTCTGACTTGTGATGTCCTCAATACATGTTCACATCATCAAAGAGGTCTTGAGGCAGAAGCTCTTTTCCTCCAACTAGGGTGGTGTTCTCAGAGGTCTGATGATGAATTGGGAGTCAGCATCCTCCTACTAAGGAGAACCTCTTCTGGGTTATTGTAACTGAGTATGCAACATGGATTATGTCCCCACGTGGTTGTAGCCCCTCTTCACTTATCAGAAGTTGCCTGTTGAGATTTATATTGAATTTAGATTTATATTGAATTTAGAGTGCTATAGCAACAAAATATCTGGATTCTGATAAAATAAGCTATGTCAAGAATCAGTATGAGCTCAAATAGAATGGAAAAAAATAAAATGATTGTAGTAGTATCAAGATGATGCAGATGTTAGATTATTCTGCAACTCTCATAACTCTTCTACAAAGAAACTAACAACACACTTGAAACAAATAACAAAGTACAAAGTCTCAGCAAAGACATAGAAAACAGAGACCTAAATACAAATTTTAGAATAAAAAAATTGCCTAAAAATATGCCTCTGTGAAGGGGTTTTAAGAATGGACAGCTTAGATGGGAAAAGGAAAGAATCTGTGAACTTGAAGATAGAACAATAGGAATGACCCTATCAGAGTAACAGAGAAAAAAAAATACACCGGAAAGGGGTATCAGAGATTGTGGTTATAGCAAAAGATCTAATGTTGATGTCAATAGAATTCTGAATAGAGAACAAGGAAATTGGGTAAAAAAGCATTTAGCAAAAGCCCTAAACCATGGACTAAAGAAGTATCATGCATCCTTAAGGACTTAAATCTAAAGATATTCAAGCACATTATGTCTGAACTTCTGGACCTAAAGGAAAAGAGAAACATCTTGACATCAACTAGAGACAAGTGGCACATCACCTACAGGACTGAGCAATCGTAATGACAGCAGATTCGCACCATCTTTAACATCAGGAGCAAATCACATACCGTCTGTCAGGTGCTGAAAGAAGAGAATTCTAACACAAAGTTTTATATTCAGTGAAAATATCTTTCAATGATGAAATGGAAATCACAGCATTCTCAGATGGAAAACTTAGAATTTGTTCATGGCATAGCTGCTCAGCAGACTGACTATGGGAACTTCATATAAAGGAAAATGATAGCTAAAGGAAACTTCAAACAGAAAGGAGTAAAGCATATCAGAACAAAAAGAACAAACAATGGGTACATTCTAGTTTCTACTTCTAAATGCGTTTTGATTCGTAAGCTAAAATTGCTTTACTATCTAATGTAGTTCTCAATAAATTAAAGGAGGTATTTGAGAGAACTGATTTAAAACAGGAAAGGTGAAGGGAAATAATTATTCAGCACTTACTTAATTTGAGGGAAAACAATTTCACTAACTTTCGTGTGTGTATACATAATGTAAGCTCTAGAGCAAATACTGAAAAGGCTATAAAACATACTGAAAACAACATAGAAAATTAAAAACAGAAAAATAACAGAGAAAATCAGTGACAAAAGGATCTTTGGGAGGAGTAATAAAATTGATATTTATTAAGATTAACAGATCCAGCAGATAAACAGATGATTAATAGTAGGGATGAAATAAGTATCTGTACAAATGTTGTAGACCTCAAAAGAAATATTGTAGACCTCAAAAGACTAACAAGAGAAAACCTTCAACAGTTCTATACACATAGCTGTACAACTGGGCGAATATAGAGCACTTCCTCAAACAGTACAAATTGCCACAACTCACCCAATATGAAACAAATAATGTGAATAGTCTTACAGATATTAAGAAATTTTAATTTAAAACCTACTAAAAAAGGAAATCTCCAAGCCCAGATGGCTTTATTACAGAATTCTGCCAGACATTTAAAGAGTAATTAGCACCAGTTCTGCATCTCTTGCAGAAAATAAAAGAGGAAAAAAAGATTCCCTAACTCATTTTATGACAGTGTTATCCTATTATCAAAGCCAAATGAAGTCAGTTCATAAGACTGGGACAGAAAATTTGTCCTCCTGGTTATGGATGCCAATATGCTTGATAATATTTGGACACATAGAACTCAGCAATATGTAAAACGAATTATACACAAAGACTGAGAGGCTTATATTCCAGGAATACAATGCTGGTTCAATATTTGAAATCAAACAGTATAATCCATCTTACTAAATTAGCTAAAGAAAAAAAATCACATGATATTAGTAATAGATACAGAAATAAATTTCACTCCCTTTCATGATAAACACTCAGAAGACCAGGAAGAGAGAAGTTCCTCAACTTGAAAAAAAAATCAACAAATCAGTATCTACCTACAGCTCACATTCACCTGTTCAAATGCTTTCCCCAAAGATCAGAAACAGGACAGGATAAGGATGTCACTATTTGCATTCTCCATAGAATTGGAAGGTCTAACCAGTGAGATACATCAAGAAAAACAAGAATGTTCTGATTAGAAAGGAAAACCTAGAGCTGTTCCTCTTTCTAGATAGTGTGATGATCTGTGTTGAAATCCCAAGGGATCTACCAAAAAATACCACTTCTGGAAATAGTATGTGGATTCAAAAAGGTCAACATTAGATTTAGATGTTAGAAATGTATGAGTAGACACAAAATAAAAATTCAGTATTTACAATTGTTCATTAATGTACAGACATATGTCTAAAACCACAAAAAACTGGTAAATTCCTTTAAAATAACTTTAAAACTTCAAAAGGCATTTTGAGCAAAATTCCCATACCCATTTCTAAATGGCTACTACTTTTCTATAAGAAGACTTATTTTAGTGTCTATAAAGTGTAGACTGTTACCACTTGTCAAATCCATAAAATACTTAATATGGAAAATTAAATGCAAGATAGAGTACAACAATAAACATAAGAAATGATAGGCATTTATGATCCAGAGAAGTAAATTATAAGTCAACCTATATATTAAAGGATCCATTGAACTTTATGGTCTTAAATAACTTTTCTAATTATACATTTTTTCAAAATTTTTTCATCACAGTTATTTTTTTTTATTTAAAGAAGTGCTATTGTTTAACATCCTTGTTAATATTTTGACAATATAGGATTTTTTAACTGCTGAATAGATAAAACATTATTATTATAAAATAATATTATTATAAAATATTACAAAAATATTATCTATTATCTAAAACTGCTGAATAGATAAAAATAGTTTATCTGCTCAGGGCATGAACAAACTGACACATATTAGAATCTGTGCTGTTGTCTCAGCATTCAGGATAAGGGAAGGCGAGAGACAGGAAGAGAGAACAAACTGCATTTTAGATGCTTGTGTATACCAATACTTCCCATGTGTAAAATCTGCTTTAAAAGTAAAACAAAATGCTAACCTTTTTTTCTGTTTTTTCAAAACACTTTTCATTTCTGAAAATTTGCTTTATCATTTTTATAGTCAGAAAAAGGTAGTGCTCACTAAAGACAGAGCTACATATATAGAGAGACAGTAATAAAACTTTTTCATGTCTTTAAAACTCCACATGATTTATCCCTAAATCACAATCATATATTTCCTTAAATTCCTTCTTGTTTTTCCATGCCCCAATTATAAACACAAAATGAAGAAATTTCTACTATCGGTGGATTGGATCAACCAGTGTGCCTCACTTAGAATTGTTCACTGTTGTTTTCAATAGGGAGACAGAATACACACTGAAAAAGTTGTCAAGAATGTCAGAATTATCAACTGTAAATTGGAATTCAAGGACATTTTCTAAATTCATGCAGTTGCAATCCTTAATAATATTATGGAGCATACAAGGAAATTAGGCAGTAGTTCAAGTCTCATTTTGTTATAATAACTTAGGAATCAAGCCAACCCCAAATGGCCTGAGTGGCTGTGTTGAGCGCTCTGTGTTCTGGAAGGGAAGTTTCCCTTTGGCAGTTGTCATTTGAAACTCAATCCAATCTCATAAGATATAGCATGTGTGCTTTATTCTTCCATAAGAAATGTGTAATACTTCCTCTTGTCAATGCCAAAATCTTGAGAATGGCATGAAGTAATGCTCTGAGTCACTCAACTCTAAAAATACCAATGCCAAAGTCAAGTCACATAGACCATCCAAAGCTCAATACGATTAATATTAGCAGGAGCGATGATAATGGAGGAGTCATTATCATTATTGAGGAGTCTCTAATATTCAATATACGGAATCCCTAGGGCTACTGTGGATACATTTCAGGACATTCATATACAACTTTAAATTAGTTCTTTGTGTTCTAGTTTATGTATCTTTGAGGGGACATTTTCATTATTAAAGACATCCGTGAATCCAAAATATGAAAATGTCACTACACTGCAGCAGTCCACTTGTTTGAGAGAAAACTTGGCTATTAACACAGAAACATATAATGTGAATTTCTCAAGATGTCACTTCACTTCTTTCTTTCTTTAAACTGTGCATGAGTTACTCAACACCTATCCTAAATGGGAAGTAGACCATTCTTTCCCTTTAGCTCATCTTATGTCACTTAAGTTATAAAGAACCAGATAGTCTTATATGTTGATGATACTTACAAGATAGTATTCTAAGGTATCTGGGGAAAGATCCGCCCATATGTATAGGTAGAGATTCCAGGGGTTAGTGTTTAACCCTGCGCGGTTGAAAACTGACTCCAACCTGACCCTCCACTGTTGTTTTCTTCATATGTCTGCTGATCTTCCTAGAAAAGCTGCTGTTGCCACCTGCACAGGTGATACTAATGATGTGAAGAGACTTCAGAGAAAGTCCCTACTATGTAGCCAGATTTCCATAAAACACATTCAAGGAATATCTGCATGTTCTCAGGATTTATTCCATGCCTCCTGTCTGTTTTGTCTCCCTCTCTTAACTTGCTGTGTTTTGGAACTGGTGAGAAACCATGGCAATTCAGCCAATACCGTGAAGATGGAGATCAGGGTAGGACTTTGCAAACTGTTAAGAGAGACTCCCTCTGAATCTCAACTTAAAATTAAACTGTTTCCTATGATTTCTACATCACTGCGTGTCTGTTAAATTATGGTTGAATTGGACTCTGAGCTGTGTCCTTAAAATGAGAGGACCTAATACAAACCATTAAAAATGAGAATAAAAATGATAAATAAGGGAATCTGAAAGTTAACTGAAAATATAGTTGTAATTATATAAACAAAGAGAGAAGACTAGCTGATTGCAATGCTCAATAAGGCATCAATATACCACAATGGTAGAGCTAGAACAGAGAGAAATAAGTAAGAGACATTAAAAGTAGATTAATAAGGCAGGTGACTAGGGGTTGAAATGAATTAGATGAAATGGAAAGGCATCAATGAAGGAAGAATTTCCAGGTCTGACCACGGGAAGATGGAATCATAAGGAATAAGGACCCTGCTCATGAAAATTGATTGTTTCACCCGATAATAACTTTTAAGGAAATACTTTTTTAAAAAATAGAGCAGAGTATACTTTCCCAGCATAATGTACTGTTACCTGCAGTTCATCAATGCTTTCATCTCCACTCAGAACTTGGTATTTGTCATTAATTACCATAACATGCCCAAAAGAGTGTAGATTATCCTGTTATGTGTTTCTTTGTTTTGTGTATTACCTAAATATTAATGCATACAAAGTTACATGCAAAGTGAAGTAATTTGCAAATTTCTTGAGCCTGTGAGAGACTTGACTCTGAATAACATGGTCTATGAATAATAACTTTAAGCAATGAGATAGTGAAGGAAATTAAATCAGAGAGCTTACTTGGAACTTAGAGAGGCAGGAAACTTTGGGCATAAGCTATATGGAAAAGAAGAGTAAATGGGCCCAGGCTTCATAGAAAGGCTCTCCTTGATGGAGGCTTTCAAGCTCCTTCAAGCAAACCAAGGCTAGCTCAGGGTGTGTTGAGGTTGGATGGATGAAGCTGGAACTTCAGTCTTGGCCTTTGTTGAGTTTGCCATGCTTGGACATATGTGGCATCTCCTGGAGAAACATTCCTCCCTAGTGTCAGGGTGTATACATTTTGTCGCAGGCCAGCCACGATGTGATCAAACGGTCCTGAGGGGGAGGGTAAGGATTATCGTTGAGTCAAGAAGACTGTGACAGAAGTGGCTCACAGCCTCTTTCTCTGGACTGTGGCCCTGAGTTTATTTTGCATCAGACTTTTATAGTCACTGACAATCAACAACAAAGAATTTTCCCCTGAAACTCCTCAATTTTGGGGCAAACCTACTCCACCTTAAGGTGGTATAATTTTCCAATTAAGCAAACCTTCAGCAGCTTTATCAAAGCAGGCCAGTAATGAGGGCACGCACAGCTCCTGACACACATCACCAAATAATAGCTTGACATTCAAGGCTAGATTCAGTAATAATAATATTGAAATGGTAAGTGGATATTGGATAAATTCAACCTAGTGTTAGGTGATATGATGCAGGGTCTGTTGCACTTCTACCAATACTAATTAGGAGAAGATCGAGAGATGTCACAAAATAGTTACAAGTGCAAGCTCTGTAACTCATCTCTAAGTCATAGAATCTCTCCAGGGCAGCTGTGACTCTTCTTTGTGACTCTTCTCCATCAGAAAATTCAGGGACTGGTTCCTTTCAGTGCCTAACTTCGTGTTTTCCCAGAAAAGGAAAAAGATAATCTGGAGAAATGGTGCCTTCTCAAAGAGGCTTTATCCACTTGGCTCTGTTACTGTGAATCATGTAGATTACTACAGCCTATATTTGTTCTAGCCACATTCTAGGCACAGTTTTGGAAAAGGTGAATCTCAGTGATGAGCAAACTATCTCTGTCAATGTCATTGAGACAAAAGATAGCCCAATTGTAAGAAGGGTATCCTCTCCTAATGATGGAGCTGGTTGCTTCTGTTTAGTGTGGATACTGAGAATATAGTTCTCATCAGCAACTCAGTCTTCTGAGGATGTTAATATTGGTGGCCGTGCCACCCTTGGTTGGATGCTGCATAGTGGAAAGCCTGTCAGTGGAATGTGGTCAGCTACAACTATGCCAGCATGCACACAAGGGAGGATTGGACTGGGCTTGCCAGACATTCATTCATGAGTGGAAGTGAGAGAGTAGGGTACCCAGGACAAGGAAATAAAAAAAGTAATCACTGTCCTCTAAGTGCTCCCAGGTGAAAGTCAAGTAAAAAGAGAAGCAGGATTAATAGGGATCATGCATTTTTAAGGTAATTTCCAAATATGAGAATTTTAAGATATTTAGCAAAAACAGTCACTGAGGGAGAGAGGGAGAGATGAACATAGATAGATCGATTGGCTAACCAACCAACAGACATTCTTGGGACTGTGGTTAAAGGATGAAGTCACCTTTTTCATTAACTTAAATATATAGATGTAGTGAGTCTGTTAAAAAAAAATCTGAGTAACCTTTAGCACATGCTTTTGGATGATAATGATTTATTCAGAAATAGATACCTTCCCTGGCCTAACAAACTACTGAATGCATTGGTTCTTTCCAGAGGTAGTTGTGTGCCTAAGGGAGAGACTATAGATTATGGTGTTCTGTTTCCCAATATTCTCAAGGTCTGGGAAATGTTTTGGTTCTTGATGAACTCAATGACTGGATTACACTTTGATATACCACACTGAAGTTGCAGTGTCATGCATGGAAGTGTACATCGTGTTATATCTGACAGATGGAAAAGGGTATGGCATTGTTAAAAATATATGAAATTATTCTGTAAGATCCTCATCAATTCCATTTTTTTTGTGCTTGTCAAGTGCAAATTATTTTTCCAGATACTTTTAGTCAGTTTGATCCTTACCAATTTAGAAAAAGTATTGATTTGTTAATTGATTGGTTAGAATTTGGAGTCTCAGAAATAGTAAGTAATTCCTCCAAGATCATACTAGTGGGAGTAAAGTGGAAGTAAAAAACTAATTTCCCAAGCCCAGACCTTAATTTAGAGATCACATGTTTCCCAAAAACACATGTTGTGCAGCAGGTCGCTAAGCTGGAAGCTAATGTTCATTATCCCAAAGTGGAAAGGAAACATACCTATTCATCTCGGTATAATTACACCAATGCCATTAATCCTATTGAAAATGTTTATATATTTAGGTAATAATAAAGTGCATAGAAGTTAGTGGCAAATTAAGTAATTGGAGCTAACTCACTTCTAAGCTCTAAGTGGAGATTTGGGTCTCCAAATCTCCATGTCTCTCCCTTAATGCTTATTGCATACAAGTGCTTCAGTTTACTATCTGGCACATACATTGACTTGAATATCATATAAAGATACTTAGAATTTTTAGTTTTTTAGTGATTTTCCCCTTAAAATGTGTTAATTTGTTGCTATTTCTATAAGTACATCATGTAGCGGTCCGTCTCCACACGGTCTTATAAGCTCATGCTTCACTCACCCTCCACCAACATTCCTGTCTCAGAGGGCACCCTCCTTCTCATTCTCCACTGCTTCTTCACCCCACTTTCCTTCTGGTAACCAGTATTGTTTTCACAGAGTCTAAGAATTATTTTAGCTGTGCTTTGCCACTTTTTCATTGGTTCTTTAAATTCAATAAATAAGTAAAGCTAACTGATGTCTGTTCTTCACTTTCTGATGCATTTCCCTGAACTTCATCACCTCAAGATCCATCCATTTGAACTAGAAGGTACTGTTTCTTCCTTCTTAGTATCTGAGTCATATTTTTCGAGTGTACATTCCACACTGTCTTTATCCAGTTACCTGTTGTCAGACACTTAGCTTGACCATTGACTACTATGGAAGGTGCTCATAGATATTTTCACATTAACTTTTATGTTTCTTGAGTAAATATCTCACAGAGGTATTGCTTGATCATCTGGTATTTCAATATTGTCAACATATTGCCATATCATTTTCCATAGAGACTGCATCTACTTATATTTCTATCAGCAGTAGAAAAGAGCTCCTTTTTCTCCCCATCTTCTCTGACATTTTCATCCTATCTGATGTGGTTTTGATTTGCATTTCCCTTATAATAAGTGGTATTGAGCATTTTTTCATCTGCATTTAAATCATCAGAATGTTTTCTTTACAGAAGTGTCACTGGAGAGCTTATGCCCATTTTTTACTGGGTTTTTAGTTGTTTTTTTGTAGATTATATATTTAAAAAATTAACTGTTGTTTGATATGCAGATATCTTCTTCCATTTCATTGGCTACTAGTTTTTTTTGTTTGTTTTCATGTTTGATTTTATGTGTTTTAGATTTTTTTGTCCACTCTACAACAGCATTTCTTTGATGTAGCCCGTTTGTTTATTTTTGTTTTTGTTTCCCTTGCCTTTTGAGTTGTGTCCCTAAATATATATATGTGCAATTGATGTACAGGAGCTTATCACTTATGTTTTCTTTTAAGTGTGTGATGGTTTCAGGTCTCACATCCAAGTCTGATTCTCATTGATCTTTTTGTTTATAGAGTTAAGTAAAAATCTAGTGATTTTGTTTGTTTGTTTGCATGTGGAAATCCATGTTTTCTGCTACCACTTTTTAAAGATACTTGTGAGGGCATCTATTAAATACCCCAATGTATTTAGTTTATCATGCAAGATGGACACCTCTGTCTCTTGATGTAGTTGTAATTTATATTTTAAATGATTCAATAAATTGAAACTAGGGTTGGCAGATACCTCCCTGTGTGGACTCATATAGCAACTTTGATCAACTTTTCAAAAAAGGAAGAAAGAAAAACAAAAGAAAAAAATTGTAAAACCAACTAACTCTCCTAAATGTGCATTTCTAGAAAATGGTAGTTACAAACATGGAAATTATTTATTCACAAAGGGCATATTTTTAAATGCTGCTGTATTAGTAATAACCTCATACTAATTATGCAGCAAATCACAATATGACCACACTTTGTAGTTGTGCCATTCAGATGAATGAAATATTCTAATTTAATATGTGACCTATATTATATGCATCTTTTGCAAGTTATAGCTTAAGATCTTTAAGCGAATAGCCCTAAACTACAAGGGGAAAAAAGGAATAAAAAAGGGTGATGCAAAATGAAATTATAACCCTTTGAGAACCAGATGAACTATAATTACAGTTCTTCCTCTTAAAAGCATTCAAGTATATAACCATTGCTGGGAACAGTGGTGTGTGGGGGGAACCTCTTCCCACTCTTTCTGACTAGAATACTCATACTCAAAAGATAGAAACAAAGTATTTCATTCCTGCTCCTGCTTTGTTTGAGCATGCTTCAGAATTTTACCTTTTTACACATTCCTTAGAGATTATGGTGGGAAAATTTGGAAAGCAGCTTCTGGGAAATGCCTTTCGGAGAGGATGGGAGCTATAAAAACACTAGCTTGACAAACGACAGGTATTGTAGAGTGGGAAAGAAAAAGCATCTTGGTTTTACACCAAGGTAGAAGCCTTTCTTCTGGAATGAATATCTTCAACAGCTGAGCAACATGATAAACAGAAGTATCACAAAGCACTTAAATCAAAACAAGCATTGTGATGTACATTATTCACCTGGCATTCTCCAATTCATGATGCTTATATGTGACAGAAACCACAGAAGATTCATTTATTTATTTTTGAAGTGGAGTAACTTACAAAGGTATCCTGTTACTTCAATGTGGATATTTCTTCTCCAGAGAGGTAGAAGTTTAATAAAGGAAGTAACTGAATCTATACTAGAAAAAATGTAGTAATTTTTAGAGTCCTTGTTTTAGGATTATGTGAACAAACTCCTTGCAAGAAGAACATACTTACAAAAATATATAGGTGATTGATATAAGAGAAATAGATGATGAATAGCTTGGTAGATGTACAGCTATTATACAGATAAATAGATAAGTGCATTTTTTTTTCCTTAGAAGCATCAGTAATGCTACAAATGATTAAATATCTCGTAAGGTCTGTTTTAGAAGAACTAAAATCAATCTATTTCCAGAATTTGCACTCTGATGCATACTAAATAATATAAATACTAAAATAGTAGAGATACAAAAAATTTCTGAGTAAATTCAGAAAGACTTTCTTTCATGAGTTGTGGACCTACCAATATTTTGATGAAATATAAAACTGAGGAAAAAAATGGAATAAGACAAAATTCCACAGTAATTAACTAAGTACAGTAACAGAATAGGTAGCAAATAATTAAAACACTAGTTTTTATAGTTATTCCTTAGATTCAGCAATGGTCTTAACTTTTTAAAAAAATGAAGATTCCTGGGTACAGCCTTTATGAACTTTTAATTTTTTGGGTCTGAATTATTTGGTTGTAGACAATCAAAGAGTCAACTTTGCAATGTATTAAATACATATTGAATGTAGATTTTGAAAATTCAAATTTTCATCAGTTAATGGCATGTGTACTTGATTGAGAAATAGTTTTAAAATATAGATATATGCCTACTTTCACTCACATGGGGAAATTTATAGTATCCTATAAGAAGGCAATTGAATTATTACTAACTCTAACAGAAGTGAATATGAATTACTTTTTATCTCATATAGTAAGTACTACATCCTAGTCATATTTCAGTGATAAGACAATTTTAAGTAATTCTTTCAGCCAATAAATATTTTGGGAATGCTACTATATGTCATATACTATGTTATTCAAGGTCTGCATAGCTATTGATGAAAAAACACTCAGGAACTGGTAAATAATGTATAACGTTTCTGAAATGTATTGCTTCATATTAGTTTTAGTTAAACTTTGTATGATTCTAATATTTTTCATTTCCAATGATAAGCCATCCTAATTCAGAATTTCTATTTTTATGATATCTTATTTCTACCATCTGTTCTTCCATTGAAATCAAATTCATACATTTTGCCATTCAAATTTATTTCAACAAGGGAAACGTTGGGTTGAGGTGATTTCATTGGTTATTCTCCCATAGCATAAAGGAATAAATCATATCAGTTCTATAGTTACTATAATGAGTTATATTTCCATAAGTCAATGAGTTCTATAACTCATTTAGGAGAGAGAAGAGAAAAACTTATTTCTCAGCTTCTTTTGTAAGACCTGCTGAACCCTTAATCCTAAAATATAACAAAATATCTTAAAACAATTTTTTGTGAATATTCCATATAACAAACTATCTTCTCATATAAGCCCATTGAATCCTCAGTGTTTATTAAAGCTAGTGCATCATAACAGCATTTATTTTAAGAAAAGTTGCTTTACCCTTTGAAAATGAAATAATGCAACAAGCTTCATAACTCAAAATAATCCAAATAGACATTGAAAACAATCAAAATTCTTTCATGGTAAATAGTCTCTGAACATTAGAAATAGAAGAGAATTTCTTCAATGAGAAAATAACACCTACAGAGAACCTTTAACTAATACCTTTTATACAACAACAAATGTTTAACATTTCCAACCTACACCCTTCCAGCAAACAACATCAAGGGTGTTTGGTCACAATTTCTACTCAAAAAGTCATAGGTTTAATACAGTGCAAGCTAGGGAAGCAAGAGTTTTAATAATAAAGAAGCAAAATTTGTTACAGAAAATGTTACCAAATGAGCAGTGAAAACTAATTTGTATCTCAAAAGATAGCAAAGTCTTCATGATCCCAATCTGATCACTACCTTTTCCTACTGTTGTCCTCCATAAGTCATTTTGAAATGGTTTATCATATAAATAGAATTATGTAACTTGTGCTTTTGCTGTGAAAACACATTAGCAAAAGATATCCCTGAACATTTCCAATCAGATTATTGGGGTCCAGACCTTCATATAGAGACTCATATAGAAATCAGTGAGGCTGGGTAACAATAGAGAGATATGCGGAAGTCACATCATGAAATCTGAACTTTGGTAAGTAGAAGAGAGCTGTTGAATCTCTTTGAGCGCAAGAGTGGCACAGGGAATGCCAAGTCAGGCAGGAAGAGTAAGAACAGCTCACCCCAGTGGGGAGAAGTGGTTATACAAACTGAAGTGTTTAAAATTGGTAGCACTTCAAACCAGGTGCGGTGGCATGCGCCTGTAATCCCAGCTAATTCGGAGGCGGAGGTTAGGAACCGCTTGAGTCTACATGTTTGAGACTACCTGGGGCAACATGGAGACCTAGTCTCAAAAAAAAAATTGGCCAAGTGTGGTGGAGTGTGCCTGTAATCCCAGCTACCTGGGAGGCTGAGGCTAGAGATCATGTCAATCTGTGGGTTCAGGACTACTCTGGGTAACATAGTCTCTTAAAAAAAATTGCTAGCACTTGGTTGATAGTAAAAAGCAAAATACATAAGTAAATAAAAAAGATTTTAGTTTTAGTTGTTTTTTTTTTTAACTGAAGTGAATCCTTCTATTTTCTACAGTGTTCTAGTTTCTATCTCTCTCTTCAAAATGCCCTGAGAGTATCATTATCAGAAGTACACAGGGATGAAAGTTAATCTGATAGTCTATTAAATGGATTAGAGGAGAAGAGAGACTCATAGACATTGTAACAGCTACAATTGTTCACCAATGACGGTAATGCTGAAGGAAACAGTGGTAGAAACTTTAAGGTACTGATCTTGAAATATGACCTTGTACAACCCACAGTGCATGTATTATATAGTTGTATGTGATCTAGCATTTTTGAGTGATGTTATGAATGAATGTGTTGCTCAACAGGGGTGAATGGGAGCTAAAGAATTTCTACAAATTAAAAACCTTTAGTCTCTGAAAGGAAAGTATATTTTGAAGAATGAATTCATTGATTAAAAGATTTATTTTTTGTCCTTATCTGTATTTCTTTTCTGTTGAAATGAAACACTGCAAATCCAATTTAATTTTCAGGGCAGACTTCCTGTTCTTAAACTTCTGAATTTGCTTTTTAAATATTTGCTTTGTTTGGCGACATCAACATTACTTCATTGGCTTTTAGTGAGCTCTGTGAGAAGATGTAATCTTTAGAACATTAGATTTTCTCTACTTCCAGCCAAAGGAGTGCTTAGGAAGACATATATTTCTGCTGTTTAAAAAGCATTGTCTTAAATTACTTAAAAAGTAGTATCTGTTACATAGAAAAACTCTAAAAATTATTAACTGTGCTCACCTAATTTATTAGGAGTGCTGTGAAAATCTGTAGGAAGGAACCAAGGCAGAGAGAACAGCCTAGATGAACACCCTGAGGTGGAAAGGTCTTCTCACCTGTTCAAGGAGAAGGCCATGTAGACCAACTAGGCAGACTCTATTCATAAGGAGGCTGACTAGATTAATTAATATCAAAGAATACTATAGATTTGAGATTAAAAAATATTACCCAGAATAAAGAAGGTGATTTTGCAAAAGAGCATAATTGTCAAAAGGTTGTAACAATTCCTAACACTTCCACATTATACAACATAGGTTTAAAACAAGTCAGTAACTCAGAGAACTGACAGGAGAAGTATAGAACTCCACAATCATAGGCAAAGATCCCAATACCGCATCCAGTAATTATAGAAACCTGATAGAAAACCATTAAGTGTTAAAATTAGCACAACACTATCAACCAACTTGACATGATTGACATTTATACTAAAAAACAGTAGGATATACATATTTTCCTAGTCAACACATCTACCAAAATAAGATCAAGTTCTGGATCATAAAGCAAGGCCTGATGGTGCTTATTGGAAATAGAAGACTTTGCAGTCTCTGGGAGACTAAGGAGATAGATAGGCATTGCAAAGCTTATGTTTCATACACCCTAAGTATTTAGTGAAGTATACTACACTTTATATTTTTCAAAGTCTCTTAAAATTGAGTCAAGTCTGAATTTCACTTCTAGCATCAAAGAAGGTAGAACTTTCAGGTGGCAAGAAGATTCCATAATGAAAGAAACTGATAATTAATGTCAGGGTAACTATGAGAATACCTATACCCTTAAACGTGTGGTAATTTGAAAAGACTTGATTCTTTAAAGAGAGGAGAATTTGCCTACCAGGCAGGTTTATCCAGACTTCGGGAGGCAGGGAAGAGCCAACTGATGCTCCCATCAGATTTAGATAACAATAAAGCTATATAGAGAAACTTTTGGTACAGAGTACATTTATTTCTCTTTACCCTTTTTACTCTTCTTGATCTTTGAAGGAGGGCTCTTTACCTGTAGGCAATGTGCAAGGTTATTGTTTGACAGAAATATAATATATGTCCACTCCCTCAAGGCATTTGCCATCTGGAGAACAAGACAAATACATGTGGAGCAACAGAAAAAAAGGAGTTCATTCCAGGGTGATGGACTAGAGGTGTCGTAAATGCAAGGGGCCTGGTAGATTCGTCATGAGTGTGTGTAACATGCTTTTCAGTGAATGTCTTTTATTTTTGCCGGTCAGGCCTAATCCCTGTTTTCAGGAATGGTTTCCAGGTGCTGGGTGTGAGTGAGGAAGAAACAATCAAGGGACACGAAGGAGTCATGGTTCATCCATGTTTTTCTGCATCTGTGTGTTTGCTACTGATGTTACATGGCAGCTACAACTACACCTGGTGCTTGTATAAACCCTTATTTTTCAGAGTATTGGACATCTTATAGCAATTGTTTTATCTTTACATAGTAATCCCATTGAGTCCCCTTTTCTCAGATGAAGAAAAATGAGGCAGTGGTCCATTAAAGAGTTATTTGGAAATGCTCCTTTATATCTTTTAAGGGAATGCCAACCCCGTGTGATATTTTGAATATTCTTGAATATAAGAGTAAATTCAACTATGTCCTCCCATGAGTAAATGCCTGTAAGAAAACCCTTCTTCATCATCATGTGGAGAGCTGACTTTAGCCAATGTGAAAGGAAATCAGTAACTTCACAAGAGATCTGATGCCTGAGTTCACATCTTTATTACATCTCCCATGTATACATTTCACATGTTATGAACACGCAATGGATAATAAAACATTATTATTAACAGCATTAACTCTTAGCTTTCTTTAACCAATATATTTTCTGTTGTGCAGAGTTGATAAATACTCCGTAAATAATTTTCAAACAACAGTTTTCAACTATTTTGCTTGATAATGCTTTAAAACAGGTGATGTTTTCCTTTGCATTTTATCAACATGAGGATCAGCTAAATATGCTGCTTGTGATAAAATGCAACAAATGAATCATCCATATGCTGAAATGGTCCTGGTGGTGAGTGGTGTGAAAAAAAAATGTGATCTCAACAAAGAACTTTTATTGTCAACATTATTAAAACTTTGATGAGATGATGATATTAGAGAAATATTTTTAATGTAAGCCCCTGGCCTGCATAAAATAAGTTTGCATCAAAAAGACTGTCTATGAGAGTGGTGAGGCAAGGGTGGAGTTGTCAAGACTAACTTAACCCCTGACTCTCTTCTGTTTACAATCTCCACCACTATATTTTGATTTCTCTATCTGTTGCTTAGTGCCTAATTTCTCCTTTCTCTTTCACGCCTATATTCCTCACTTATACTTGACTGATTTTCATTCAGTTCTATATATTCACCCTGCTGCAACCTCCTATGTTTTTGTGTCAAAAGGAAAAAGGCCCTATTACCTTCTTGTCTATTTAACATTTAAAGTTTTTTCTCCTTTCCTCCCTGTCATGTACCTAATGAGCAAATTATCTAAAAATAGATATGTTCATCATTCTACAAAATGTTGTATCTTCTCTAGACTGGAGGCCAGTGTAATTGTAAGAGACATGTGTCTGGCAGACGGTGCAATCAATGCCAGAATGGATTCTACAACCTTCAAGAGCTGGATCCTGATGGCTGCCGGTCCTGCAATTGTAATACCTCTGGGACAGTGGATGGAGCTATTACCTGTCACCAAAATTCAGGCCAGTGCAAGTGCGAAGCCAATGTTATTGGTATGTGTAATGCAGAAGTTTACACTCATATATCTATTACTATCTGGAATAAAATTCTTCATTTGATTTCTTAACTGAAGAGTAAAGCAAATTTTCTTGCTCAAGGCAGGCTGGCAAAAAAGAAAAAAAAACAATTTGGATGAAATTAACTGTCTAAAAATGATTAAATTAATATTTCTATCAAACTGTAGCTTGAAGCTTATTTTAATCAACCCTTTAGAAGCTTTTTTCTATTCTGTACTTGCCTTAGTTCTCTTGGTCTCTTACTAATAAGTCATAGAAAAATATAATTTGCTTACTCCATAGATGTTTCTTTTAGGAAATTAGCACTTTTTCAAAATGTTTTATACTTAATGAGTTCTAAGCAAATCATTTCCATGCTAGTTTTCTTAATAGACCAAAATAAATGGATTTTTTCAAAATATCCTCTGCTACAGGGTCCTTTGTGATAAATCTTGCCAATTTTTTTTCTATTATATTTCTTTGAACTGTTCCTATGAAATGCAAAATAAGTCAACATAACTCCACAGATCATGTATATTGCTAGGTTAGTTATAAAAGGCCACATAATTTTAATTTTGTAATTCAATACCAAGCTGATTATAATAAACAGCTACCTTCGCTGTTATTTATCATTTTTTTGTACAAGACGTGCTTTTTTTGTTTGTTACTCCCACAGGTATTTTTCAGAAATTAGATTTGATTATAGCAATTTATTACATCCAACATTTTTGAGGGGAACCACAGCCACATAAGGACAAAATTTATCAAGTGCCCAAATGCACTATGTACATAATGCACTTTGAAATTTTGATATATGAGAATATTATTAGAGGAAAGTTTGCTGATGAAGTGAGTCTCATATTGTAGCTGAGCGGTCTCAGTTTGTGTAGGAAGTTTAAAAAAGACCTTTGCCTTTCTATTGTCATTCGAGCCTCTTAGACGTCTAAGGTTTTTCTAACACTGACCTCAACCTTAGAATAAAAACACGCCTGCAGTGACACACACTTGTGCACACACACTCTCCAAACAGATGGATATATCAGCCTGAATAATCCTTTTATGTGGTAATACAACTCATACATAAGTTCTCTACCTTTTGTCTGTGTAGACATACCTCCCTCATTTTGTACAATTCTGCCAAGCAAGCAGTTCATTACAATTTAATCAAAATTGTGTCAATGCATTTGATGGTATTACATAAGATTTCTGGTTGAAAAGAGCATATCAAAATCTTGACCATTCCTTGCCCTTATACATTTGAAGTATGCAAAAATTAACTTTTTAGAAAAGAAAGAACTTTATAGAAAATGAAATGCTACTTGTCCCTATTAATGGAATTGTCTTTATCCTGAGCTTAAGAAAGGGGAAAAAACTCTAATTTGCTCTTTTCCTTGAAATTTGTTATGACCTCCTTACCATCTACCTTTTTTACTAGTTTTCTGCCAGAAAATGTAAATATCTATATTTGAAAATGAAATCATACTTATTATTTCTAGAGTTACTGTCGTATACCCAGTGTTCTTAATAAAAAAGATACATTTTATATATTTTTTTCTAATGGGATTAGCAAGTAACCTTATTCAGTTTTGTTTTAATATGATTTAAAAAAAAAACCCAGAAAATATAAGTGTATGTTGTGTATGCTTCAGAAAGCAGACTGGTAGAGTTAACAAAACTGCTAAATCTTACTAATGATTCTATCACCAGTAAAATACATTAGCACCAATAATTTTATTAAAGTAGGTCATTCATCTAGAATAAAAAGGGGGAAGAATGTGAATTAAATGCCAAGTGTGCTAACTCGCCTGTACTTGTTAACACCGAATGTGATGCCCTGTAGGCCTTCCTGAGTATCGTCAGGAATAGATTACCTGTCAGGAATATGTATGGCATATTCAAATAAGCACTGCGCATATTTTTAAAACTGATATGATATGAATCCATGTAGACCAATTTTAATAGTTCAAAATGAGTCATAATTCTTGTTAACAATACAGTTATTTTTAAAATTTGCAGCAATAGTAGTCCTTTTTTATTTTCCTTATTGAAATTAAATGATATGCCTTGGGTGAGCCATTCATCACTGTTAAAGACTCGCCTTCCTCTGGAGTTCTTGAATCTTTACCTATATGTACATATATAGTATACATTAACTTCCAGTTTAGGAAATGATCTTCTACATAGGAGTTCCTGAGTGTATTTTTGACTTTCCAGGACTAATTTTTGGTTGCTATTTTAGCTTGAAATAAATGTGTCAATGGATTCAACTCTACTTCACAGTTCTTTAAATTCATGGGTAGGGGAAGAGTATCTGCAGAAATTATTTTGTATTTCAATATTAAAAATATGCAAAATAATTTCTTTATTCCTTTACCTGGTTATACTTCTTTAAAATTAGCCTAAATTGTCAGAGATATAAGTTTATGTGATAAAACACCTTTTTCTGTAAAATGTGTATATGTGCTCCTTTAAATAGGAATAACACAGCAGAATTTGCTTAGTGTTTAAAGAGGCATGTTCTGAATCACGCAATATGACAAGTAATGTGATTGCTTTATGAGCCAAGGAGAGCATAATTTATATTAATTGAAAATGACAAAACATAGGCACACATACAAGCATTCAAATAATGGTTGGTCTGCATGAGTTTTAATAATACTATCTATTTAAATATGTGATATTCAAAAGTAAGTACATATAATCTTATAAAAATTGTTACCAGTGGAACATTTTATTAAACATTTTTGGGGGATTCTGATTTCTAGGAAAATAATGTGGGAATTTGCAATTTTTCTACATGACTTGAAAATCTATTTCACCTTCTATACTTCAAATGACTATACTTTGTTAGGGTGTCTAAAATGATTGTCTTGGTACAATTAAATACTTGTTTTAAAATAAAACTTGTAATATATTTTTGAGGTTATATTTATTAAAGTATTGTCATAGGCACTGCAATATATATCTTAGGGGCTTAGGTTTCCACCTCCACAATTGCATGTTATTTCACCCCACCCATCACTGAAGCCCTGGCCATTCCCCATTAGTCTCACTCTAACCTTTTGTTCCCACCTTAACACATCCCCCTTTTAATATGTTTTAAAGAGAGAGGGGAAGGCTGTGTTTGCAGTGTCTCTTGCATTAAGTAGCAAATGTATAAAATGTTATAAGGCATATTGCAAAATTCAACTTGCACAATTGAAATTGTCATTAATGCACAATTGAAATTGTCATCACTTCAAAAAATTAGCACATTTGGCATTCCTTGTTTAAAAACTCAACATTTTGTTGTATCTGCATTAAATGTTGACAGCAGTGTTGTTTGTGATTTAGCTAACCTGAAACCGCGAATGGAATAATTTTCCTTTCCTCCCCTTTTTAAATATGTTTCATCCTTAGGACGTAGATGCGATCTTTGCAAATTTGGATTTAAATTTCTCCGAAGTTTTAATGATGATGGGTGTGAGCCCTGCCATTGTAACCTCCATGACTCAGTGGAAAAACATTGCAATCCTCTTTCTGGGCAGTGCAAACGCAAAAAGGAAGTCAGAATACTTCAATGTGACACCTGCACAGAACACTTTTATGAGCTGGATATCAGCAGGTGTAAGGCCTGTGACTGTGACTGTGATGTAGCAGGTTCCCAACCTGGGAGTGTATGTGATGCCAGGACAGGGCAGTATGTCTGTAAGTGCAATGTTGGAGGGAGGCGCTGTGCTGAATGTTTGGAAGGATACTTCTACCTGCAGCAAAGTGAGCCTTTCCTCTGTCTGCCTTGTAACTATGCTAATGCTGGGATGGTCAATGACTCTCTGCTATGTGACACATCATCAGGACAGTATCCTTGCAAGATGGGAGTCACAGGTCCTTGCTGTGATCAGTGTGAGTCTCACAGGTACAATTTGACTGTTGGCAATTCCCAGGGCTCCCAGGTATATGACTGTGATTCCTTGGGAACATTTCCTGGGACCATTTGTGACCCAGTTAATGGTCACCATCTCTGTTTTCCTAATCATCAAGGAAGAAGATGTGATCGGTGTCAAGAAGGTGAGTGAGAATTGTGGCCCATGTGAATTTGAAGGTTTTCCTCTTGCTGTCCCGTACAAGGTGACTCCTCCTTGTTCCTGGGTTGAGATTCCTAAAAATTGGGTCTTGGGCATTGGTGCTAGATTTTCATCATTATCCAACACAGACAAAACTGTTAATTTGCCTAATCATTAGACATACTTGTGTTGCAGTTTGGGGGTGACTTTTTAGGTGTTTGCCAATTAGACATTTTATAATTGACACATTATTTCTCAACCTGAGTTAAACCTGCTTTAAGTGGTTGAAATAAATCTAAGACAAACAAAAATAACTTTTGTTTTTCCAAAGGAAAAAAAAAGGTTATCCATACATTTCAAAATATTCAGACAATGAACTGATATCCAGAATGACACTGACCATGCCATCAAACTAAAAACAGAAGCACCTGTGTACTTGCTGTAAAGATAATTCTGTTTCCTGGCTGGAAGAAAGATGGAGCCTATATATGACTTTTTCCTCTGTACAGGATTTTAACTAAAACAATGCAGTCCTTTAAATTTATCACAATACTACTTAGAGATTTTTTTCAGCCATTTACTAATTGTAATCCTGTTCACCAATTTAAGCCCTGAGTCAGCTGAGCCTGTGAAGTGGAGGGTAATGCAAATTCAGAAGTGAGTGACCTGTCGGGGAAGGATGGTGTAACATGTCTTACATGACAAGGAATCCAGCTAGGAGAATGGACTCATCCCTTAGCTTTGACATAGGTCAATGTGACATGTAGATACAGAGAAACTGGCAGGAATTGGTGTAGAGTTCATCATTCTTTTTTAAGATACAGTATCAGAAAATAATTTGAAATAGCTTAAACAAAAACATGACCTACTGTTATCACTGGAGTGTCCCCAAAACACTGACCTGGAGTGATGCATTGAGGATTCAGGAGCTAGCGATCTCCCATTGGTGTTCATTCATTCATTCATTCATTCATTCATTCATTCATTCATTCACTCACTTATTCCCATTCATTCCCTCTGTTTGGGAAGAGAGGCACTCTGAGTGAATTTGTTTGTCATTTTAGTTTCAGTTCTTCAGAGTTTTATTAACAACTTGATGTTACAGCTCCAGAAGGAAAATGACTCAGTTTTGTTGAAGTGTCTAATTCTGGGCTGGCTCACTGTGGTCAGGAATGACAGGTCATATTAAGGTCATATGACAGGCCATATTAAGTATTACCTCCAGTGCCCACTCTTTGAGGCAGAGTGAAGCGATAAGTATTCCAGAAAACACAAAGGGGATCCAGAACTGGACCAGTGGACAACATGGCAGCCATACCGTGTCCTTCAGCTCTGGATTCATCCTTACAAATTTGCAATCAATTTTTTTTTTTATGTCTTGCATGATGATACTTTTTCTTTTCTACAATTTGTTAGTATTTTTAATTTTGCAAATAAGGTTCTCAGTTTTGTGTACAAATAATTGTGATTTATTTAGCCCCCTTCTAGTCAACCAGCAAAAGCTGATCAATCAAATGTTATAGGCTTTGAGTGATTACCTGCTGCTCAAGTTCATTGTGTGGCTCATGCTGACCTCGAATGTAGTCAAGTGACAGAGCTAGAGTTCCACGGTCTTCTTTCATGGGATGACTCATTCAATGGGGAAAAATAGACTGATATTTTTCCTCTGGAAAGTTTTGGTCCCTAAAAATAGACAAGAAATTCCTAAGAAATTAAGCAGAGGCACATTTTCCAAAAAGGAAATAAAATCAGGGCATATAGCATCACTATGAAAAGGTTTATATGGTCATAATAAGATAATCTCTATTAGTTTTGCTAAGTGAAGGGGTTCTTGAGGAGAGGGTTTTGAAAGCTAAATAATTGTCTTCTACTCACTTAAATTTTGCAAGCTGAGATGAAACAACAGAAATAAAAGGCAGATAAGACATCTTAAGAACCTGGAGATGATATCTCTGGGCAGGGAGATTGCTGGAAGGAGCATGGTTCTGTGGACTGCTATTTCAGACTGTGGGCTATAAATTCTATTTGAATCTTGAAAGTAACTGTAAATTTTAATAAAAGTGCAAGTTAAGTTTGCAACTAAGATATTGGAAAATCATGCTAAATCTTCCACCTCCTCAGGATTTACTGTTATTTCCCCCTCTCTCTCTTTGGGGATTTATCTTAGTTCTTAGGCGATTTGCCTAAGCACAGATGTCACAAACTCCTCTCCCAAGGTTTGTAGCAAATTATCCTCTTTTAGGAGGCTATAGAATGGAGATCATCACTATTAATGAAAATAATGAACATACGTAGAGTACTGTTGGATTTTGTTTACAGGAGTGCTTGTTTAATTTCTCTTGTTAGTCTCGGTATCATAAAAGTTAGGATTATTTTACTGGAGTTGCATATGCATGATCTTAACATAAATCCTGCATTCTGCACCACTCAGTGAGAGTATGTTCAACTGAAGATTGTGAGAAATTATCAGTTTTAGCAAGGGCATCTATGCTACCTAGGGTTTTTCAAAGAAATAGAACCAATAGGCGAGGTGTGCGTGTGTGCGTGCACGTGTGCACTCATGTACGCACACACATGCAAGCACTGTTTGGGATTTTATTAGTTCACAGGGAGGATACAAATCACAGATCCCCCAGTTCTGTCTCTCTATTCACACTGCAGTTGCCTCTGTGCTGAGAAGTTCCTTCATATGTATGTGTTGGATACTCTATTTCTGAGTCTTTGTATTCTTTTGTGGTTTTTGTTGGTTTATTTTTGTAATTGGGAGAATGCATCCTCTATTAGCATTTAAAAAAGAGTTACAGTGAGAGAAGTAACTTTCTTTTAAGAATGTTCTATGCTTGAAATAATCTTTATTACACCTTGATAGCTATTTGAAATTTTATCACTAGTTAGAATCACTTTCACTCAAATATTTTGAGTTATCTCACTGTTATATTCCAGCTTTGCCAATAAGATATTTTTTATCTTTTATATTCTATAGACTTCTACCTCTTACATATACCTCAATCCAGAAACTTTCATCATGATTTGTTCTTTGTTGAATATTTTTTTCCTGAGGCCCCAGCTAATTCTTTTGTCTCTAGATTAGTAAAGTTATATTCTTGGAAAATCCGTAATACAACTTCATTGTTTTGACTAGTGTTTGACCAAACACCGGGTTACTGGGCCTTACTAAGTTGTAATGTAAAACCAGTATCACAGGTGCCAAGACCTTCACAAACCCTGTAGTCAATGCACCTTGTCATCCCTGCATGCCCAGCATGGATCTCCTCTGATTTAACTCCTAAAGAGAATCACAGTCTACCCTCAAAATGCAAAGGGAAGAGCCTTCTGGTTGGGGAAAGATTAACCACACTTTTAAACAGATTAAATCTGGAGGGAAAACAGATGATCTGTTTGGTGGGTCCTCACCCACATGTTTATGTTTATGGATGTAGAACATAACTCAAAAATAGGCATATGGTGGGAAAAACAACAAATAATTGGATTTAAGAGTAAAGAAGGTGAGGGAAATGGAGAGAATGAATGAATGAATGAATGAATGAATGAATGGTCCAGCACACAATTGGATATTGTCTAGTTAGTGTCTGTGGTACAGAGTCCAAGCAGGGACCTGCTGGACATGAGGGAAGCTGGATTGGCTCATCATGGCCAGCAGGTATCAAAAGGATCATTCCAGAAAATAGAAGTGGAGAGCGCTAACAAGAGGGCAAACTGATTCTGGCCACCAAGAGACTACCCTCTGCATTGTGACTCTTTAAGAACGTCTTGCCATTATGTTCCTCCTCTTGCTCCCCCTATCCCTCATTCTGGAAACCAGGGGCTTTGGATTCCAGAAAGCTTCCCTCTGTACCTTCCAGCTGGTAGTACCAACCAGATTCCTGGTTACAGGGCAGAGCCAGGATGTCCAAGGAGGTGGTGGGCCTACCTACAGCAGATATCTAGTGCTGGCTGACCTCATGTGGCATGAGGGCACAGAGACCACTGTGCACATGGCCATGAGGATGGAATAGTCTCACAGAATTGTGCTGCTGTGCTTGCCAGGGTGGTTTGAACCACTGCTCTGAAGATGGGGCCAGCAGAGCTCTTGCTGGTCATCTGTCCCCTGGCTTGTTCACACAGCTGATAGCACCCTGAGCATGCTATGCATGCCTGGGGAGTTATGCAGCAGAATACATGCACTACTCCTAAGCAATGGCACACCCAAGCCAAAGTCATCTGCCTCACAGATGCCCACACTGATGATGGGCAGCAGGCCAAGTCAGCCCCATGCCATCCAAAGACTTAGCTGCAAGTGGGTATAGAAACCCCAGAGCATGGCAGCCGGGCTGAGGGATAGCAGCTAGAAGGCTGCACCTCCAACAACTTGACTGCAGAAATTTCTGAAGCCACCAGTTCCAAACCTTTGTTTTCAGAGTTAGGTGCCATGGTCAGCAAGCTTGCTATGAGCCTCTCCATGGCAAGTGTTTGACTTTGCTTGTTGTCCTCTGTCCTTAACTGCTATCTCCTTTCTGTGTCTCTCTTTTTCATTTAGGATTTCATGAAGGAACAGTTGTTCAGTTGATCATGCTTAAGTGAAAAAAATGCTCTGAGCCCCCTGGGTTATAGGGTTTTCATGTCAAACCCTTCTGGTTATGTTTGACTCCTTTTTTGTACAATTCTTGTTCTAGAAAAATCAACCTTGTCAGCTTTGCCTTTAAGTACTTCTAGAATTTGACCACCTCTCAGTGCTATATCCTCCTATTCGAGCTATATCCTCCTGGTATCTTCTTTTGGACTATGCACCCGGCCTCCTGAATTGCATTTCCCCTCTCTCCTGTATCACCACCTCTAGTCATTTCCAGCACATAGTCAAAGTGGTGCTGTTCAAACTTCAGTGAGATCATCCCACTGCACTCTCCCACTGCCTTTCATCACAGGAAGTATAACACTGCAGTGACCCCCATGGTCTGTCCAGTTGCAGAGCTCTCTGGTTTCATATCTATGAGTTGCAGATCATTTGTTCCTCCCCAGATATTAAGTCTCATTTCTGTGCCTCAGATTGTTCTGGGCTCTGTTGTAGAGCAATGCAAGTATCCCTCACTTTTTAAAAGTTTTGCCTGGCTTTGCTCTCTTGAAAGACCTGCATCAGTACCTGCAATCAGTACCTGTTTTCACTAGCTCAAAGACACCAAAAAGGATTTCACATTTACTGGAAAAGGTGAAAAGTAAAAAAGCAACAGTGCTGATTTTGCCACAGCCATGTAGAGTCCGTGGTGCCCCCAGCAGGAAATCCTTGGAGCTCCTTCCTCTGTGTCTCACAGTGTCCTTACTTTTGCTAGATGATTGTAGTATTTTAGGTTTTTGTGTAAGTTTTGATCTATTTAGTAGGTCGTTTTGGTTTTGAGATCCCTCAAAAAAAAAAGCAATTACATAATAATTGCTTCTTCATATTGGTACTATTTCAATTTAGGGAAGGCTTCATAGAAGCATTCCTTTCAAATGGGAAAAACTTTATGTCTGAAGTGGGTATTCCATGTGGGTATTTTCCTTAACTAATAGTTATGACTTAAAAATATTTCCCTGATTTTCTCCTATTTTAAGGCTTGGGTATGATGTGAGCCTACAGCAGCTCCTTCAATCACAGTTATAGAGGTTATGACATTTCATCCTGTAAAGGAGGGGAAAAAAATAGTAGCCTGTGTCCCTAATGTACTCATTTGACAAAGCAAAGAAACTGCTTATTTATGGAGAGGTTAGGGCACATTTGGGAACCTCTTTTGGGGTCTGAGTCAGGGAGCTCCCATTGTATCCATTTTCAGAAAAAAATCTTTTGAATTTTATTTGCTGGGTTTATTGTCTGTTACCGTGAAATTTACTTTGAGAAAAGCAACCCTAATCTTGAAGCGACTTTATCGTTGGCAGATGTCTGCCAGTAGCCAGCTTGGCGTGTCCACATGAAAATGTGTTCTGCACCTTCAGCTTTCATTTTCCTTCCCTACAGATGAGAGAGACCTAGAGGCTGTCACACAGGGGAAACCCCGCACTGCTGTGTGTGAGCAGTGGGGCATGGAAGGAGGAGTGTGGGGTAGGAGGGCTGCACTGGCTGCCCTGAGCACTTTGCTTGCTCCCTTTTCATCTGGACTGTAAATATTACTGGCCTGTAGGAGATGACTGCCCATACATTCTTGTCCCACTTTCTTAAAAAACATTATTAAGAAGGTGCGTATAATGAAACCTCATGTATTATTAACCTAACCTTCCTATGAATGTACAAGGAATAGGCTTAATTCAACTAAAATTTATAGGCAATTTGTTAAAGCAGCAGTGCCCATTAGAAGGTACATTAGAGCCACATTGGTTTTAATATGCCATTCAATAACTTGAACAGAGGTTAAAAATGCTGCTTAACCTCCATTAAGTATTTTAAAAATGCTTTAATTTAAAATTATTTGGAGTGTGTGTACATATATGAATGTACACATACCCACACTAATAAATATAGCACTAAATATGTTTCCCCAGTTTGTGTTTCCAGTGCTGGATGACCTCGTAACGTGCAGCAGCAGGCACTTAATCAGAGGCCAGGCTGAGAAAGGCAGGAAGGATGTCAAGGCGTCCCCAGCCAGTGACCCACCCTTGTCCTTGAGAACCACAGGCAGAGAGGGTTTATCAAGAACTCTGCAGCTTCAGAATAAAATAACAGCTAATTTATAATGAAAACAGCTTCATATGACATGGTTGGAGCTAATAGGACCATTCCTCATGCTTCCCTCTAGTATTTACTTTTGGTTTTGTTTTATAATTCATCCAGACTACTAGAAAGTAAAGCGAGCTATCTTGTTTCATTAAGAAGTATATCATATTTGTTAAGTATTGAACTCATAAACCAAAATTGCATGCAAGAACCCACTATAAGGATTGGAATTAGATGGCTGATAGTTCTCATTAAAAATCAGTGCCTCGAAATTGAGACACTGACACATGTTCTAGTGTGAAGTCAAACAGCTGTCCAGATCCAAATGTATTTAACAGAGAGACCTATATCTCAGAATAAGAGCCTCTTAAGAAACCACCAGGAAATTATTGTGGACAATATGGACCATAATCCTAAACACATCTGAGAGGAAAAGACACTGATCAACTGCTGTTTAAACTTGAATCCAGAAAAATCCCATTTTCATAGAAAACTGTCTAAAAGTAAGTGCTGATATTAGATCATATAGATGAGGATAAATTCTTTGCCAGCCCCTATACTAAGGTTTTGCCTGAAAAATTCCAGTTAGTGAGCATAGTACTTCTGTGATAGAAGGGCAGGTAATATTGCTGTCTTATAGTTGGAGACATGTAATATGATTAATAAAGAGGTATTGTAAATCCATGTTCATCTGTACCCAGAATCTGCAACCTGACAGAGAGAATTTTTAATGAATAATTCACTCTGTTGTAAATAGTCACTAAACAAATATTTGAAGGTGGGTGAATACAACTACTCATATGGATGTTGTAACTTTTCTACCACTCCAAAACTCAACCCATTTGTTGTGCAAAATCCAAGTAATGGGCATAAAATGAGAGTTGACATTTGAGGCAACAATGTCCAAGAAAAGAAGAGTTGGAATGGTCTAGAAATTAGGGTTATCTTCATTAAGTTGAAGACATATTTGAGCTGGTCACAATGGTACAGAAGAGAAGCTTTAGAATATACATTTCATTGCTATTGGAAAATGGGAGAAAAATTGGTTGCTAAATGTTTGCTGGGTGTTATAAATGCATATCTCTATGTGTTTTGATTCCCAAGATATGATCACAACTGTTATTATCTATATTTGTTGATACGGTTAGTGGAGTTATTCTCTATTCTTAGGGGACATGCTTCTGAAGATTTTCTGTGGATTTTCACCTAACTCCAAATATCAGGTTTTCTCTAAAAGCAGAGAAACGCTGTGGAATCTTTCCTTTAAGTGAGTCTGGTGGTATCTTTTGTTAGAAGAACAGGAGCCCTAGTTTTGTGGCAACAATTTCTTTCTGAAGTTTTGCACCTGTCAATATGGCAAAGTTTATATTTTACATTTGTGGCACCTGAGTCTTATACATTAGCTGCTGCTGAGTCTGACAGATTCCCCTCATGACTCACTATTTCTCTTTAAGACTTTTCAGTGTTGAGATTCTCTTCTATTTTAAGGGAAATGGATATGCATCCATTACTCTTCCCATTAACCATTCAGCTACGCATTCATTTCATTTATATATCTACTTCTCAAGAAGCCTCTTTGGTACACATTTGCAGGTAGCAGACACTACAAGACATGAGACATACAGTCATGAATATTTGAAAGTGTTATGGTTCCATAAGGGAAACTGACTCAGGCTTCAATATTGCACTGTGTGATAAGTGCAGTATTAGAAATATTCAAAACAGAGAAGAGGTGAAATGAAGGGAGGATTCATTTTTGGAGAATGGGGAATATCGAGAACTTAGTAAATAAAGTAATTCCTCAGCTGGGTCTTTAAAGTAAATAGGAATTGTCAAGGTTCTTAAAGAGAGCACAGCCGTTCAGGAAGATGGAATAGGAAAGAGCCTTTAAAACATCTAAATTAATTGGAGAAGAGTTTTGAAATTTTTTAAGAGAAATTACACTTTGGGGTAAATAATAGTACTGCTTATGGACTTGTTGACATTTAGTCAGTTCTATGAATAATAATTTGAGTGTAGTTTTTATATCAAACCACCAACAAAAGGTATATTGTTATTGTTTGAGAGTTGGCATTGTCATAATATTTCTTTCTGAAGTACTGATTTGTAAATCACTGCTAAGATAGTCTTTTGGTGTTCAGTGTAGATGAGCTACAAATTCCTCCCCGGACTCTCCAGATCATGTCCATTCTCTGGTTTAAAGTGGGAGTCATTTCTTCTAAATGGCTTATAATTAGAGCTTAGCCCCAGCTCTGCCCTCCTTTTCTGAATAAGGCCTAGAGGTTAAACTTGTTTTCTTTCTTCCATTTTAAGACCTTGGCAAAGCCTAGTTGTTCATGGTCCTCAAGAGGGACATTGCCAGGGAATGGGCTCTTCCTTTATGCTCAGGACAGGAACTGTGCTGTGCAAATAGCCACAACAGGAGAGAGCACCATCTACCTTGTTAATGACATTAAATTCTAAGGATTCTATAAACCTTCCTTGGATAAAGTGATGGTATTTTATGACACACATGACATTTTGCTTTAGTTGCATAATACACAATGTATTGTTTTCCACAAGAGACTTACCTTTTTAGGAACCAGGGATTAGCTGAAATAAAACTGGAAAAAGTAATAAAGTTTAGTGTGTTGGTTTGTGCTAGATATGTGTAAATGCTCAGAACTACCTCATTGCAGGTAATGGCATTGTCCTAACAACAATGTCAAGAGTGTGGTACAAAGTCATTCATGGGGCGTGGGGGGAATCTGAAAAATATCTGTTAAATTTATCGATACAAACATGTGGAACATGAAAGGGTGCTAATGGCAAGAGATCAGAAATGTGTTGAGTTAAAGACAAGAAATTAAGGTCAGTTATCTTTAAGCTACACTCAGGAGTTGAAGTTTAAGTAGGAGGGAAGGGGAAATGGTGTTTTCTATAGTTGGAAGCCATAAAAGGAGAGGTAATGGTCTAGAATTAGACACATTCAGGTAAGGCAAGAGATAATTGTTGAGCAGGAAGGCACCTGAGTCATCCTAATTAGAACTGCTTAAAAATAGGACAACTAAAATACTAGCAGGATTAACCTTTATTATCATGCTCCTGAGAGGAGGAGGGGAATTAACCCCATGATGAATTCCAGTGCAATATCCTTCTTGAAGTCCTCTCACAGGTTACAGCCCCCTTAAAAACTCCAACACCATTCTTGATCTTTCTCAACATGGCTGATTTTCCTCTGGTGTGCCTTATTCTTCAAAATTTGAATGGCCCATTTTCCATCAAAATGGCCCCTCCATCTAATAAATCATTTCTTGTGAAAATCATCCTTAATTGTTCTAGAATTCCCTGTAGTTTGAAGCTACTACAGTAAGTCCAAATTAATTCTACTTCTAAGTAATTGTGCTAATGGGTAATTTATCCAAATTGGGGAGCTGTTAGTATATTCATGATGCCATCATCATGAATGTAAGGACTGTGGAGCTTTCACAAGAAGGCAAATACATGAAATCACAGTCCTAGCGGTCTTGGATGCAAAAAAGAAACCTAAATTTGTGACTTTAATAACAAGAATAAATACAAATTGGCATGGCCATATCCTATTTCTAGAAACACCCATCAGGGAAGTTGCTGGCAGTGGATGCAAAGCAGCATAGGACAAAAATCTAGTACTAACTTATGGTAAAACAACAGTATTTGTTAGTTCCTTTGAACTGAATGGCACAGGCTTTGAGCTGCTGCATTTTCCACTCATGAAGCATAATCTTTGTCTGACCATTTTTTTTAAAGATTTCTTAATTTTTTAACTATCTATCTACTTACCTACCTACCTACCTACCTACCTACCTATCTATCTAGTTATTTATTAAAAGACTAGCTCTTGCTATGTTGCCCAGGGTTGTTGTCTCAAACCTGTGGACTCAAGTGATTCCTAGCCTCAGCTTCCCATATAGCTGGGATTACAGGTGCATACCACCACACCCAACATTTTTTTTAGAATTTCTGAGAGAATTCAAAGACCTAGAAGGAAAAAATTGTCAGATGGCTAGGAAAAATGATTTGTTTTCAACAAGAGCCTCAAGAAAGTCTTGACTTGTATGTCATTCCAATAGACTGATAATACAGAATAACAGCACTTTGTATTCAAGTTCTTTATCATTCTGCCACTGATATTATGTAAGCTTAAATCAATGCAATTCATTTTTCTTTGTGGTAACTTGATTCATTAGAATCCTTTAGGAATCCCTCTCCCCCACTGTTTCCATCAATGCATCAATGCCCTATAACACAGTACATGTGTCTGTGCACACATGGACATGAATAACATACCAAGAGCCACATCTCCCCCAGCTGCCTGCTTCATCATTCAAATGTCCAGTGTCTAGTCTAATTTTATAGATGTTGACTTCATTAAGTGAGACCAAGAAAATTTAAGCATTTAAGTATTTAAATACTTAAGAAAACATTTTTAATATTTTATTATAAAAGGGGTTATAATTAATAGAAATTCAGTATTTTTATAATATAGTACTTGCAGAGATCAATACCTTTTTAATAAATTGATACACACTTGTGAATTCACCAAATTCTTCTGAACTGCCTTCTGTGTACCCAACGCTATGCTGGATGCTGGGGAATAATTGAGGAATTAATCAAATGAGTATCCTACCTGCCTAGAGTTTATAATCTGGTGGAGATGAAATGAATTATAATTTTCATGAGGACTCTTGAGGAATTAGGGTGCTGTGGAGTCTGGAACAGGCATGCTTCAATCTCCTCTAGGAGAGTTCATTGAGAAAGTCACAAATCCTGATGGGCATGGATGTGAACTAAGCAGGGAGGTGGGTCAAGCTGTGTGAGCAGACTGATCAGCCATGAATTCACCTCCAGAGCAGTCCTCTTGCAAGGAAAGCAAATGACACATGAAAAAAAGAAAGTCATTAGCAGAAATTCTAGTTTAACAGGACATCTTATGTTTCCTTTGGCTACCCAACCAAAGATGCCCCTGAATTGTAGGTTGTGTGCAGTTGAAAAGGTTAGGGTGCTATTTGCTATATTGGAAATAGCCAGTGAAAATATCACAAAATAAGCTTTAAATAAACCAAACTTAAGGAACTTGGAAAAAATCAGGTAAGTTACTTATTCAGCTGCTCTTTGGTTATATTGAACACACTTAAGAACAATTCTGACTTAGCTGTGCTGGGAGCAGGGTGGAGCTGTGATGGAATTCTGGCTTCCTATTTAATCAGAGTATTATCTCTCTAAGCAAAGACTGCATAGAAAGTTGGATGAATACTTTTTATTTCTTTACTTCCAGGTTTCTATATTTCTCCAGACAATGCGACCAGCTACCTGCCATGCTCATGCCATAGCACTGGGGCAGTGCACCAAGTCTGCAATGGCCTGACTGGCCAGTGTCTTCGTGAAGATGTTTTCATCACTGGGCACAGTTGTGACCATTGCAGAGACCTTTGCTTTGGATTTGATCCTCAGACTGGAAGGTAGATACCTATAAAAATTATCATTAGATATTTTTATCTAATTTCTTTGCAAATTTTGTGTTTGTTTCTGTGATTTTTTTTTGTTATTAGGTAAGATAGTATATTCTGTAAAAATATCTGTATATTCTGTAAAAATATCTTCCATCCTTCTTAGTTGATGTACTTTTGAGTCTTTGATGTCTCTGTTAAATATGATGACACTTCGAGTATTTCCTGGAGTTCTGATGTGTAGGTTTCTGTATGTGCTTCAGTGTGCCCAGAATTAGGACCTGGAAATGTAGAACTAGGTTAAAAGTCTTCTTGCTCTCAGAACTTAACTATTTGAATATGGAGAGTGAGGGAGAATCTCAGAGGAAACACACACATGCACTATCAGGGCTAGGCTACCTACTGAATGTTTTCGTATACCTTATTTTGCACTACTCTTGAATTTATTGCTTGGCTACTTATGTTCTAGTTCTGTTTATGTTTATCTTACCCTTCTAATTTAGGGTTAAAGACTAACACATGAAAACTGTATCTATATATTCACAGCCATATTTTTGGGTTTGTTAGTTTTTCCTCAGCAGGTCAAGTACATTCTGAAAGTAAATTAACCATTTTTCAATGTCACTCTCTAGTTACGGTTCTGATTCTTATTTCCTGAGCATTTGTAGGTATTTGCCTTCATATGTTTCTGTTCATTGTTGACTTTGTTGAAGATGTGAAGGAATGCTAGTTCTACATTTGTCTTTGGTCTAGTAAGATTGCAAGACTTGTCTGCTTTTAGGACTGCATCTATGAATTCTTTGCATTCCTACCCCAAACAGCTATTGTGTTGTACATAACCATCATATATGTGTCTCAGAATATGCATGTCCATGTGTATTTATAAATATAATTGCTGACTTTTTAAGGGTTTTAGAGTATCTGGGATTTCAACTCATTGCTCCTCTGCTGCTTGACTTTTGTCCATCACACCACTCATTGATAACAGGGTTCACATGGTGACAAGGTAGTTATCAACAAAGAAAGCAAGCTAGTTTATTTGGCTTTCCTATAAAATTCAACATGATTTTGAACACTTTATAATGGCATATAAGTTGTTTATAAAATAATGTTTTATGACCTGTTTTAGCCAATCAATATACTTCTGTTACCATTTTATTATGACCCTGACATTTTGAGACTATTGCCAGTTCTCTCTCTAAATAGTAAAACTCATTCTAAGTACAGAAAATGCATGGTGCAGTACATGGTACATAATAACACTATCAGAATGTTATATGTAAAATCAGAGACAGTTTTTACACACACTACTTATATGCACTCTTTATGGAAAGACAATCCCACAAATTCCTCAGAGCCACGGGGTGGTTGGGTTTTCCCATTTCTAGTCATGTTAACTGTATGTACCCTGTCCTTCCCACAGTTCTGACAATAACAAGACAACTGTCTTAATCAGCATTCCTCCTAGTAACAGTCCTGCCCACCTAGGGCATTTGCACCAGTCTCCTACCCATTTTCCTCATCAACTATGTCATTTTTTGACCAAATCTCTGTTTAATGACCAAGAGATGTCCCCCTGACTCAGCCTTTTCAATTAACTGTTTCCAAATGGACCTAATTTCTTCAATCAACCTACTTCCTTTCACTTTTGTTTTCATAAGTTCAGGATGATCTTACCCTATTAAGTTGTTCTCTCATTTACCTACCCTTACCTACCCACCCCAGTGTAATTGAGGTACAAGCATTGCTTATAAAAGTATGTGTTCTTGTCATTCTTCAGAAGGGCTGGTAAGCACTGGAAATACACGTTTGGGTTCAAAGCTAACTTGAAATATTAGCCTAAAAGGATGAAGAATAGGAAGAGCCAAAGTGGGTAGAAGCTATATCATTAGAAGTCATTGCGGTTAAATTCAGGAATAAAAGAATTTAGTCAAATGAAAGGAATGAGTGGAGGTTGGAGTTTAGGTGATAAAGCCACAGTGGAAAAACTGAGTAGATAAAAAGAAGTGAGAGATTCTGCATAAGTGTGAGAAAACTGGACACAATTTCTCCAGATAATTCAAAGTAAAAATGTTAACAACATTTTAGATAAATATGACCATATATCTGTTAGTTGATCCATACTTTCATTAAGTCAAGGAATAATCTTTTTAAAATTACATATTTTTCTTTGAATATGATAACACATTTTCTCTATTCTCATTGCTTTTATCTTTATCTTCCAAGTTTCTATTCATTGAAAACCTTATCAGAGGGGTGGTACTTTGTCCCCTCTTCTCATTCAATTAGTTTCTGTTCCAACACCCCATTTCCAGGACCACAGCTTAAGTTTTGGGATCACTTGGAAAATTTGCTACCTTTGAAATATTCCTAATCCTGGGTGTTCTACTCTTAGAAGTACTTCATACCTTGTATCTTATGCCCAACCCTCACGCAATATGCTCCTAACTTCCACCAAATCTATAGCTGTTTCCACTACCCAGGCACTTTTTTGATGAATGCTATAACTGACTTTCTTGCCTTTAAGATCTAGTCCGAGGCAAAACCACCTGATTCTAAGCCTTGGGCAACCAGTTGCTATCGAGATCTCACCCTTCTGCCTCATTTTCATTAGTTACAGGGCTGACCACCATGCTTTTTCCTGGGTCTTTGAGGACCATAGACAGACATCTTTGCCCCCTTTATGTCCCATCATTTTCCTTTCTCTTTATCGCTACCTGTTGTTAGGATTTTCAGTTCTCTGCTCTTACCCTCATAGTTAATCTTAGCCCTCTACCTCATAGACCAAATAGAGGAAACCAGACAAAATTATCTCCAGATTATCTTCTCTTCACCACTAAGCTGTCCTCACTGTCACATTTTTAACTTTTTTATCTAACCTAAGGGGATAGCAAAGTGTAGTTTCTTCTCAAACCAACTTATTACATATTCTTCATGTGCCATTTCCTGTGTTTTTCTTCATGCTTCTCTCTATCTGTTCTTTCCTTCTTCACTCTGAACTTTGACCCACCAGTTCCTCCTTTTATTTAAATTCTACATCTTAATTGTATATAGTTGTGTTCTTCATCACACTTCTAAAATCCTTCCTTTGACTGCCTCATTCTAGTGCCATGCCATATGTTTATAGATACAGTGAAGGATGAAAGTGAAATTACTATGTATGATAGCTTCTTCTGACTCATGATTTTTCAGTGTGCCAATTATCATGTTGTGCTCTTTATTTAAAAAAAATAGTTTTTCTCTTGGTTCAAAGTCGCAGTTCTCAAATTTGTTTTCTATCTTTTTTTGGTGATTATTCCTCTTTCATCTGTCTCTTCAATTTACATGTCCATGTATAAGATTTCAGCTACTTCATATAGGTTAACCATTCTCAAATTTATAGTCACCTATTCAGTTCTCTTCCTGCACTCCAGGCCAATTGTTGGCTGTCTCTGTGAGCTATAAATATGATATCCCTCAGGTGTCTCATTCATAGCCAACACAACTAATTATCCTTTGCTGCCAATTCTGTTTCATTTTTCTTTTCCCACAATAAAAAAAAAAAGTTTCATGCCATGTCATGCCATCATCCTCTTGATGAAAGGAATCATGAAAATAAGTCAAGTCCACACTACCCATGCAAGACCGGGACTCAGGGCTTTCTCAGTTTGGGCAGAATCAACTGTATATTGAGTACTGCTGCTGGACAGAGTGGTTGAAAGTTAAGAGCCAGCATATATAATGTAGCATCTATGTAATGAACAAGAAGAATAAAGCTTCCAATGACCACATGACCCTCAAGGAAAGGAGCAGGGATTTTCCCTGGCTAAATCAGTCATGTAGAATGCCTGTGCTTTGTGTTGACCCTTCTATTTCACTGATGAATTCTACTGTCACTTTTCATGTTAACATTGACAGTCATTAGAGAAGAAATCCTCCAGCACAGAAGGTCATACAGAAAGATATTTCAAAATGTGGTGATGAGAATTGTTTGAGTTTATACTTTTGCTCATCATTGAAAATAAATAAAAGTGGATTTTATCCTTTTTATGTTTTCCATTTCTTTCCTAAATGATATTAAAACCTTTCAGCTGACTTATGGTATTGTTTGGTATAGAAACTAAACAGTTATTATTTTGAAAATGTGTCCAGAGAGAGCCAAAATATATGAGGTTTTATCCCATACATCAGAAATTTCAGTTTCTTGGAGGAAAAACAGTCATTCATAGTAAATGTATACAGATAAGAGGTGTGAGAAATAACTGTGCCCAGGAGTTAAAATTTCTTAAAAAAAAAAAATTCTGCTAAAAGTATTTAAATGTACTTTGTGCCAGACATGGTAGCTGTTGTTTACAAATAAAAAATAATGTTTCATTATGGAATCTATAGTAGATTTTAACAATTTTTTTGCTAATTAAGAAGATACAAGTATCATTATATCTCTTCATTTAAGTGGAAAATGAAATGAGTGATATCTTCAATTTTTTTCCTTTTTTATACATGAAAACTTGCTTAATCCCACAGGAAGTTTACATGTATCTCTTACCTTCTTCCACAATTTCTTTACTGTTCATAGATACGTTTGCTATATTTTTCTCTTGACTTATTTCCTATACTTTTTTTAGCTCCCAAGAACAAAGTAAAATAAACCCTGACCTTAACTATCATAGGAACAACAAAACAGCAGTAACAGATAGTAAAATCATTTATCTGTTTTCATAAAATTGGTTCATTCATCTAACTTTACCTACCACAAGAAAGGAAAGCATGTATTTTAAAAAACTTGATTCAGATGCAAAAAAATCATTCTACTTACCTCAGACATATAAAACAAGTATGATTTAATCAGTACCTAAAAGAAAGAAAAGGCGTTTGTCCTCTGGAAAAGTCAGTAGAGCATGTGCGTGCATGCACGCACACACAGATACACACAAACACACACACCAAATTTGTCTAAAACATAACCAATGGTTTAAAAGCAAAAATGGGTCACATTCCATTCATCTCCACTGGAGGTTGTGACCTTATTTAGCACCCTGCACTCCTCCCTGTCACTGTCCTCAAGTTTACCTATAACTATAACTCCTTCCTTCCACAGTGACCAGTTTTCCAGTTCAATTGGTACATATTACCATTTTTCTTCCAAAACATCCAGACATCAGAACCCCCCACTAAGTTCCTTACCTGCTGACTTAGTTTCTCTGTTTCCATTGTTCATATTTTGCATTGTTTTAACTTTAAGGAGTGTGAAGTCGCTCACCCGTCTCATTCAGCTAAGCCATACAGTGAACTACAATTTTGCTTAGATTGGGAGAATTGAAGGGGACATCCCCTCAAGGTTCAGACTTGTAAAAATGCAAAGTAAAATTCTTGTGTAAGCAAATTAGTCTTGTTGCTGCAAACATTTTCCATGTGGAAGCTAGGTTATAAATTTGGTCTGGTCAACTTTGCACAGGCATATTTCTACGTGGTATCAGTTGGCCCTTTCTCTCAGAAGCAGATCAATGATTTTAAATGAAAGTGGAGAACTTTCCTGTCAACATATTTCCTTTCTTGATGTGATAGTGGGGAAGTTACGGGATGTGCAACACGCATTAAGGATTTTCAATGATTCTGTTAGACAGTTGGCTATTACCTGGAGTTATAGGTAGGTCACATCTATCCTTCTGTAATCCACAGGTCTTACTTACAAGATGGTTCAGTGTTCTAGGAAGGAGCAAAGCAAGAACACTTAAGGCCAAATATGGACATTGCTACGATATTAAGTTTCCCTTATTCTACTGAACAAAGCAAACCACAGGAGAGCCCATGTTTGGGTGTAGGACATACACTCTCATTTTTGATGGGATGGATTATAGAATTAGTTGCAAAGGAAGTCCCTAAAGAGAGGGGTAAAGAGTGTGGTCATTTTGGCAATTTATCATGACTAATTTCTTCTAAAAATATGTATTAGATAAGATTCTCTACATTTTTCAGTGTGATGTAATAGAAATAACAGGACATTGGGGTCCATAGTTCCTGGGTTTTCCAATTCATGTAAGTTTCCTAATACTGGTGTAACTACAACAAACCCAGTGACTAAAAACAACACAATTTTCCTTTTCTCAGTGCTGGAGGTCAGAAGACCTACATTGTGCTAACATCAAGATGGTGCAGACCTATGTTTCTTTTGGATGTTCTGTTGGAAATTTATGTCTCTGCTCTTTCCACTTCCAGAGGCCACCTGCACTCCTTAGCTCAGGGCCTCTTCCTTCTTCAAAGCCAGCTGAGTGGTGTTTTCTCTCTTTTCCTCTGACCTGTGCATTCTCCTTATATCTTGTATTGCTTATTCTCTTCCTACATTCCTCCTGTAAGCAAAGCTTTGATTACATTGTGTGATCACATTTAATTATTCAAAAAAATGTATGCTTTCCTATGAAGCAATTTATTCCATTTGAATTTGGAACCATCTCTCCTCATCATCTGCAACTGAGATGTATCTGCAAAGTTCCTTTTGCCAAGTAAGTTTTAGTGATTAGAATTTTGATAATGTTGGGAAACTAGAGCTTAATGGGCCATGCCTATTTCAGGAAATGATGCCCTATCTCCTGTTTTAGGAGGTCAGTTTTATTGGCACATGGTGATATTGTTATACATTGTCAATGGTTGCTTTCATGCTACAATAGTTGGTTGGAATTACTACGGAGATCCCTGAACTATTTACTCTCTTTTCCTTCATAGATAGAGGTTGCTGACCCTGTAAATCACCTCACTATCACCCTGGGCAAGTTACTTAAACCCACTAAAAATTGTAGCTTTTTAGATTTAGAAAGAACCTTCCAAGTAAACTTGGATAAAGTTTATACATTTCTCTGCTGAAATCACCTTTTCAAAATAATTGGCCATTCGATTTCTGCTCAAAAACATGAGCTAAAAAGAACTGATTGTCTCCAGATATGTCTTATGCTTATTTCACACTCTAATTCTGAACAAAAACATGTCTATTCTTTACACTGAGCAGAAATGCCATTCCTATGATGTTCTTGCTTAGTTTTATGTAGAGAGGGTCATAGAGAATAAATGCTGTCTCCTACCTGAGTGTATGTTAAGAATTTAAATCTCTCATACATCAAATTTGCTATTACTCTAATGTGGAAATTAGGAAAGTAACACAGGGCTTCCTATGGGTCTAACCATCATTGAAAGGGTTCACATGGGGAATCTCCTAGATTTTTTTTTTTTAATATTTGGTCTTGGTGAATAGAAATGGGCCATAGCCTGTCACCTGAATACCCTGGAATGACTGCCCCATCCAGTTCTTATGATTCCTTTATTGGAGGTGGGAGGCTTCATCAGAGATTATGCCCTAGGCACTGTTAATCCTTCTTTTCTGAATAAAACAATGTCATCCTCATTTCCTCTCTGAGAAACCCTGTGAAACTGGCCTTAAGAGCGTACAAACAATATTTCTAACCCCCAAGCTATCTCCTATCATTCCTATCATTCTAATTCCATTTGTAGGGAAATTGGTGCTGTTAGTAGGCTGTGAAGAAAATGGAGACACTGGAGGAGACCACACTTTCAATGCAGAGATGAGTTTAACTGGGGTGGGGGGGGTTCTTTGGAAGGGGCTCCAAGAATCCTGCACTGTGAACTGCTCTTCCTGTAGGAGAGCATCAGAACAGAAAACAAACCATAAATAGCATGATGCTAAACATGGGGGAGGGGTGGGGTAGCTGGGATGGATTTGTCAAACAAAGTTTTCAGAAAAGCAGAATGGTGATGATGGTAATATTTATCTGTGGTGTCCTAAGGCATGCATTCATTTACTCAACACTTATTGAATGTTTTCTGTGTGCTATTTTTTTGTCCTTAGTGACTAATATAAGAAACCCTGTTGTCTAATTTCTTTAGTTAGCTTTATTTGAAACCTCTTTTTCATGTGTTCATTAATAATCATGAATAATCCTGTCTAAAATCAATTTAAGAGCTCTTTTTTTTTCACCCCCTTCACCTTCTTCCTTTGACTTTTATCTCTGATGGTCTCCCCATTATCCATCTATTCAGCAAATCTAAAAATTGGGAATAACCCCATGCTCTTCTTCCTTTCCCTTTTTAATTTGTCCACTCCCCCTATTTATTTTATTAAAAAAAAAACAAAAAAAAAAAACAAAAAGCAAAACCCTAAGGATACTCCAGAAACCAATGCCATGGAGTTCTACCTGTTTCTTCTATGTATTTTATGGTTTCTGGTTTTATATCTAAGTCTTTAGTCCATTTTGGGTTAAATTTTGTATCTGATGTGAGACACTGATCCAGTTTTGTTTTTCTTCATGTGACTGTTCAGTTTTCCCATCTACTGCCTTTATAGCTTTATTTATCACCCTTTCCTGATATATCTAAAAAGGTATATTGCTTTTAACATCACCTCCCATCCTGTTCTGTCTGTTTGTCTATTGTCTCTCTTCCTAATCTGCCTGGCTTATTCCTATTCATCTTTCAAAATATTCTGTCAAATTGTCTCTTTCAAGCTACCTATCCCTGTCCCCTCCCCTGCCACCAGTCTAGGCAATTACTGCTAATCTCTTCCCCCCAAAAGGCTGATTCTCTCTCTATTAATACTCTTCCAATTTCTTATTTTGCAGTAGACTGTGAGATACTTGAGAGGGACAACTCTACCTTATTCAACTTTATGTCTTCAGCATTTATTACAGAATAGGAATATAATTTGTCCTCATTGAATGTAATTTATATCAATAAATCAAATCAGCTTGATAGTACTCATGAGTTGAAGTTCAAGATAAAAGAGAGGTGACCAAAGAGAAATGTCTCTGAGGATGTTTGCATTCGGGACCCGACCCTGGAGCACTAGTGGTAGCTCACCTGCAGATGACAGTTTCAGACCATGAAATGTGTTCTTGAATCACACACTTTTCATTAATAGTGCTATTTCTACAATACTAATAAGCAGGGAAATGTTTTCTCTCACTGTTTGCACAACCAGAAGCAACTACCTGGGAAGGAAAATGTGTGATTTGTGATTTAATGGACAGAGGCCAATTACCTCCTTTCTTTTTGTACCCAGAACACACTCAGTTACAGAGAGGTCCAAATGGAACCCCGGCAGCTGAGTGCTGGCAGATATTAGCAGTTTCTTCCTCCTGTTTTGTTTACTATAATGAACTGGTCAATAAACATCATAAATTGTTTATCTGTATAAATCTTGACAGATTACTCTTTATGAAATCCATTTAGCAAGTGAGGTTTTCCCATAAGGATGAAAAATGAAGATTTTAAACAGATTGCAGGAGAAGCTCTGGCTGTACCAGGAGAGTCAGTGTAATAAAGGTTTCTTTATATTAATATTACAAAAACCATTTATCCTGACAAAATCAATATCACCATTCATCTTAGTTTGGTGTTTCTCTTTCTAAGCTTAAAATGTCCTTTGCTTCATTATGTATAATTTTGTTTTAATAAATGTGAAGTATATTTCATTTGGGAGGTGCTCTTGAGGAGAAATAACTTATAAAATGACATCAAACTTGTAGCTTATTTGCTAAAGAGTCTTGGAAATGCTTACAATTGTATTTGAGTGGCTGAAAAATTTACAGGAATCATTTTACTTAAACCTTAATTGCAAAATTATCTCCTGTGTCCCCTGAGCTATAAACAAACTGGAATATTCAGGAAAGTCTCCAATGGTCATCATTTAGGTAAAATTCTCTCTCACTGAATTCCAGCAATTATGAAAAGTCAGATAATTTAGATATAACAGTAGTTGGAGAAGAGATGATAAAATCAGAAACAGTCATACTACATAACTACTCAAAACATTGTATACTTTCCTAAGAAGCATCTATTCCATTTGGAACTTAATATTCCATGAGTATTGACAGAGCTGACTTGGAATTAAACATGTAGCAGTTAGCTGGAAGGAAATAGAAGTACATTAAGGAAAGATATTATATCATACACTGGAACTATTACTCTAAATGTACTATATGTAAAATAAGTGAAATGGTCTCATAAGTGAGTGGTAATATAAACAAATACTCAAGAGATACTTATTCATGAGTGGTGTGGTGAGATAGATACACATATACACACACTGGGAGACATTTGTCTCTTATTGTTTATATTTACTAGTATGATGTTAAAAGCCTATAAACAATATAAACTAACAGCATATAATGAAATTAAGAGCAAATCAAATATGTTGATGCTTCTATAATTCTCTTTTTATTTCATTGTGGAATGGTCTTCAGTTCTAATACTTAAGTTGACTAAACAAAGCACCTATATAAAATGAAGTTCTGATGTGAGGTTTGTCTATAAAGGGCCTGATCTATTTGCCTGGAGGGAGGAAATGTCCTTTTATCATGACATAAAAAGGGCAAACTACAGTAGTATAGTGGTTTTCCAGAAAAACTGTACTTTATTCCCAAGATGATATTAGCCCATAAAACAAATTTGCAGCTTATTTAGCAGCTTTAGCTTTTATCAAGCTTTTTAAGGGTGTGGAGGGATTACCCTAGAGATCACACTATGGAAGTAGCAGGGGGTCAGGAAGTCACTCTCTCTGTCCAGCATCCTTTATTAGAAAATATAAGTGGCTACATTTAATGTTGTATGAATTTGTCACATGGAAAGTCCCTGTTCAAAGATGAGTGGTCCTCTTGCAGGTCCTGTTTTTACTTCCTTGATGCTTTATGGTGCCAAAATTATTTATCCTAAACTCTGACACTGGCCTGAGCTAAGTGTTTGAATAATTAGTTCTTAGAAAATAGGTTTGGGTTTCTATCAGAACAACTACCGAGAACAACTACCAAGACAGATTTTAAAAACAACATTGCGTCTAAGAAATTTCAATTGTAGTATAGTTATCTTTTAATGTTTAAATTATCAATAAGTCAGAATGATGCTCATTTTTCTAACCATTCTGCATAAATTAACTTAGCTTGTAAAATAGAATATTAAAACATAGACATTAAAACATAGAATATTAAAACATAGAATATTAAAACAGAATATTAAAACATGTCTTTCTCAAACTGATTTTTTTAGTGAAATGTAGTCTTTGTAAGACTAAATCTAGGATTTTAAGAATAGAATGACAATGATTATCACACTTAAACTTCTATTTTTCAGCTTTATGGATAGTTGAAAAGATAATTTTATGGGTACCTACTGTAAATTTCTAGTTGTCCGGAGAATTGGTTTTTGTGAGAATGCAAAGTGTTTGCAGAAAGAACACTGCATGCAGATTTAATTGTGAGAAATATTTTGAGAATTTTTTCTGTTTCATGTGTATTTTTTTAAATGTAGATCTTTTAGTGATTGATAATTAATGATAACTTTTTTCCATGTATTTATTTTGCTCAAAGATGCTTATCAATATATTGACTAACGCAGACCATCTTATCCCATAACATTTTTTGTAGCAGTAACTTATACTATGAATTATTAATCAATTCCTTATTCTCTCTGATGGCATATTTGTCTTGTTTTCAGATGTCAGTCTTGCAAATGTGATCTCTCAGGAGCCTTGAATGAAACCTGTCACTCCATCACAGTCCAGTGTTTCTGTAAACGATTTGTCACTGGCACAAAGTGTGATGCTTGTGTTCCCAGTGCAAGCCATTTGGATGTCAATACTCTGTGGGGCTGCACCGAAAGTAAGTGGAACCTGACCCAGTGCTGGTGAATGAGCAACATCTGGCAGGGAGAGGGTCTCCTTGTTTTCTATCTCCATTAAGTTACCATCAAGCTTAGATATGACGTGGAAAACTCAGGTGGAAATTGAAAAAATATATATAGTAAACAAACCTTGTGGTCTTTTCCCATGATTAATGACTGAAAGGCATGAGATTATGTTGGTAGTGGGAAATTTGCATAAGTTTGTGGAATGGCTTCACTAGTAAGTTGAGCAAGATCTAGGGTTATTCAGGACATGGAACTTCCAATGCAACATTCTGCATATACCAGCTAAACTTAAATGATCAGTTACCCACCACATAAGAACATTCCATAGTACTTTTCTTTAATAAATGTCACATTCTTCCTGACAATGAGCTTTCTGTCTTCTCAACCCCAATTTTATGGGAACTATGCTACTATTTATTGTAGATTGGTATTATAAGTAGTTAGTATTTAGCACAGCATATGAGTTACCCCTATATTTGATAATTCCTTTATTTTTACTCTATTTTGAATTAGTTGTTTAAACATCTTAAATCTCTGTGCTTCATTCCTAGAGCCAGAGATTAGAGCTTAGTGTCTTTTGACATTTCCACAGTCTTCTCTAGTACCTCAGATTGACATTAAGTCACCTGTAGTCCTTATAATTTCATTTGCCATCATATTCTATTAATGTTTCTTTATATTTACTCCAATAGCACAGAGTCTTACTGACTGCAGAGTTCCTAAGAACTACCTGTTGAAACTGTGGTATGGAGTCCTCTAGAACACTGTGAAGTTCAGATACCTCACAGGTACCTCCTTGGGGTACCCTGAGACTATCAAGGGATGCAGTTATAAGAAGTGCCACAGTTCAAGATAAACCATCATAGACCAGCATGCCTAGAACTGTACTATCTAGAGTAAAGGGGGAGAGAAGTGCACTGTTGGATGCTATAGCAATTGTCCAAGATTTTTAGATAAGACTTCTGGGCAACAAGATATATACACATGGGATCCCTGTGAGATTTACCTTCAGTATCTTGTTTCCATCAGTCCTACTGTATTTCAGTATAAGTAAATCTGTAGGTATTTATGCTTCTCTTGAAAAAGGACTATCACAATTGCTTTTTCTGTATAAAAACAGTCTAAATACAATGTGAAGCACATTGAGGATTTAACTAATAGCCATTATTCATTGATTAGCCATAGAATTCATTGTATGCCTTGGCAATTCCAGCATCTTCCTTTACATGTATGTCAGTTACAGTTCATTGTATGGGACAGAATTGTTACAAACTCATATACAACACATTGAATCTGGGCAAGTTTCTTTAGTACAAACACGAATTTTGTGTGAAAATGTTGACATCTGTTCCACTTTTTTGTTACTGATTCATGCACCTGAGACACAGTCTAGGAATTATACCTCAGGCAAAGCTAGGCAGTCTGGTCACTGAGAACCTTGCCTTCATTTCATTGTGATAGACATTTGCACTTACATTGTCTTTCCTCACTGGGCTCACAGACTTATCTTTCCAAATGTTTCCAATTATTAATTAAGAGAAAAAAAAAAGCTTTCATACGCCTACTATGCTTTCCTGGACATATTCCTTTTCAGTTTCTATCTCTTTATAGTGTGGTCCTTTCCCTTCAACAATCAGTAGTTTTTGTTGTTCCTGCTACTTTTAGGGTTTAAATGTTTTTAGCAAACAATGCAAAGGTAGAATTCGCAGAGGTGATTCATTAAAACATTTAGACCAAGATCCTTGCTTTCCAAAGAGCTTGAAGCACAGTCCACAAGAGTGACAAGCACACTGACAACCAAAAAGAATGCAGGAAGGGGCAGGAAGTGATAACTGGGATGAGCCAGCTTGCTTTACTGCACCATGTGAATTTGACATGGTCTTTGACTTTTATGCTAACAATGTCCAGAGCAGTCAGCTTCCCCCAGATATGATGCCATTGAAAGGAATGGAGTGCTATCTATCGTTGAAATTATGAACTACTAGGTAGTACTACTAGGTAGGCTAGTATTTTTCAACATATCCAACAGATGTCAAGAATGAATTTTCCTTGAAAATTGAAATATTTTCATAATGTTCTATTGCACAGTTTGGGAACCATGGGATAATTACTCTGGTTTTTCCACCTTCCTACAGTCTAGTGACAGATATTAAACAATGTTACCTGAATTTTTTTTTTTAGATGTGGAGTTGGGGTGTTAATCCTTGGATGTACTTTCCAGAGTGTAGGAGGATTGAACTTAAAGTAATTAAACTATCTCATAATACACTTTCTTATTATGTAGTGCCATTCTTTCCTGTCAACATTTGTTTCATGTTTTCAAAGTAATAGTCATCCCCTTTGATGAGAGAGACAGAAGCAAAATGGATATTAAATAAATCTGTTTTTTGTGTGTTTTCCTGGGGAATGACTTTCAAATTTGCTCTAAACATGTCTTTGAATTTAACACATACACACCCACACACACACATACTGCACATACACATTGACTCTCAGCTATAAGTTTAACTTTTATATCTCTGTATGTGTGTTGTATTGACACGCCTCACTTTGATGTTAATGCTTGTTTACTTATTTTTCTTTATAATCATTTCTCTATTTTTCTTTGCTTACTAGAGATCATACAGTTTTCATCTTTTTTTAAAAAAAGCTTTTTTATTTTGGCAAAATATACATTATATAAAATTTACCATCCATTTTTTAAAAACCCAGTTCAATAGTAAACCTGAGCACTGAGTAATTCATAATGTTGTGCAACCGCCACCACCACCACTCCTAATTCTTTTCATCATGAGAAACTGAAACTCAGTCATTCACCACTAACCTCCAATATACCCCAGGCCCTGGCAACCACAGTTTTATCTTCTGTCTTTATGATATTGAATAATCAAAATATCTCAGACAAGTAGAATCATAAAGTATTTGTCTTTTTGTAACTGACTGACTTCACTAAGCATAATGTCCTTAAGGCTCATCTCTGTTGTAGCCTGTGTCAGATTTTCCTTTTCAGGCTGAATAACTCTGTGTTGGGTTCATGCCTCATTTTGCTTATCTCTCAGTAGATACTTGGGTTGTGTCCATGTCTTAGCTATATGTCTCCATCAACACCATTGTACTGACATTTCTTCAAGACTTTTTCTGTTCTTTTGGGTATATACCCAGACTTGGAAGGACAGGGAGAAATTGGAGGTTTTGCGCTCTGTTGTTGAAAATGTAAAATGGTAAAGCTGCTGAGGAAAACAGTATGGCGATTCCTCAAAAACTTAAAAATACTATATGGTTATACTATTTTTATATTTTTTGGTAATAGCTAACAGTTAAAAGGTATATTTGTATCATGATTATATTTTGATTTATGTTTTAGAAACTGACAAATTATTTTCTATCATTGCTACCCCATTTTATATTTCCTTCAGTAATTTTTGAGAAGTGATTTAGTTTTTCTGTGGCATCAGCAACCTTTGGCATTGATTCTCTTTCATTATAGCTATTTAATGATTGTGTAGTGGGATGTCATTGTGCTTTCAGTTTGCATTTCTGTAATGATTAATGCTACTGAGCATTTTTCTATGTGGCTGTTTACCATTCCTGGGTATTCTTTGGCAAATCGTCCTTCAAGATTTTGCCCTTGTTTTTGTTGAGATACTGATCTTATTGAATGAAAGAAGTCTTTATATATTTGAGTTGCAATTTGCAAACATGTTCTCCTAACCTATATATATATATATATATATATATATATATATATATATAATTTTTTTCATTTCCTTAAAGATATGGTATTTAAAGAATGAAGGTATGAAATTTTGATGAAATAAAACTTAACCAAGTTTTTCCTCTTAAGATCATGTTTTTATGCCCAAATCTTCACTTGACCAAATGTACCAAGAATACTATCCTATGTTGTCATTAGATTTTGTATTATTAACTTTTGCTGTTAGATCTAGAAATATTTTAAGTTAATTTTGTGATTATGTGAGATAAACATGTAATTATTTTACTTTTATTTTTTGGCACATGGCTACCTAAATGTTCTTGGAACATTTGTTGAAATGACTAGTTTTTTATATTCAATTACCCAAGCAACTATACAAAAAATTCATTTTACTCCATCATATTTAAATTTCTCTCCTCAGGTTAGGTATGGTTTTGTCAAAGAAGTATGGCATACAACACTGCATATGATCTGAAATATAGATTTACGCATCTTCAGATGTATATTTGTATACACTTTCTGTCAAAGCACAAAAAACCCTCAAACACAGTCCATTGGATGTCCTTCCCCTTTTCCTCCTGCCCCCATCTCCTCCTCTGGTAGCCTCAGCTCTATAGCCACATTTGTAGGTTATTTTTAATTTAAATTTGTCTGTTCCTATATGCCTTTATTTCTTTATATTTTACATAAGTGAATACATCTAGTATTTGCCTGTATCCTTTCGATTTACTTTCCTTAGCATAATCTCTCCAGTTCATCCATGTTAACACAAATGACTGTGACAGAATAAGTAGACCTATCAGACTGACAGCTTGCTTTCAGTGGTAGACCTTCAGCTAATATCTGGAAATTCAGATTGTGAGAATAACTTCCATCCCCAGAACAGTTAAGAGTAGCTCAGTTTCTCTTGATTTTGTATAAATGATGTAGTTTATGTTTAATGCTACCTTTCTATCTGACCTTGGCATCTGCCTATGAGAAGATCCCCTGGTCACCAAATAGCTGATGGATTTTCCTGGAGCATTGCTGAACCTAAGGTGAGGCTTCAGGATATGTGACAAAAGTGGCAGAACTCAGCTATACCCAGGCTACAAAGGATTGCTTTATATGCCTTGTTTTTTTAGTTTGTTTGCTTGTTTTTCTTTTTACCCTGCCCACCCCTTTGAAAACAGTTAATCTCTTTATTGAATTACTAATTTGAGTATCCTCCCTCTTTTTCCCCCTGAAACCTTGTCTTCAGTGACTGCAGATGATTTGTATAAAATATTGATAATTATTTGATTGAGTCATGACTTAAGAGAATTTTTAACAAACAGATTAATGGTTTTTAAAGTAAGTTAACTCTGCAAACAGTACCTTTGATATCTTATTTATGAGAACACCTGAGTAGATCATGTTTCTCTAAATGGATGATTTTTGCTTCATGTTTAACCAGAAGACAAATAAACTGGTGGTTGATTGACTTTTAAAAATGGTTAAACAGGTGGAGTGTGGTGGTTACTTGCATGTAGTTACAGTTACCTGGGAGGCTGAGGCTGGGGAATCTCTTGAGTCCGAGGGTTTGAGACAACTCTGAGCAATATAGCAAGACCTAGTCTCTTAAAAAAATTAAAGAAAATGGTTAAACATTGTTTTCCTCCTTTATCTTTAAATATTCTGGAGAGAGGGAAGGAAATAAAGTGTTGCCCTCAAAAGTAAGGAGATTAAGAAATTACCCTATGGTAAGAAGCAGTGTTGACAAGGCCTGTGTGTCTATTATACAACGTTCCACTGAAATAGTGAGTGGTTGTTCCATGTATGATGAAACAACCAACTGTATTAATTTTTTACGACTCTATATTTGCTAGTGAATTCACAAAGTATACTCCAATTATTTCTTGCTAATATTTAAACTATTTAGCATATAAACATCTCCAGCTATTTGTATCTCAGACTATTATTCTTTCCTTTTACCCTGTACCCTTTTAAAAGCCAAATATTAAGTTTTTTAAAACTTCAAGATTCTACAGAACTTAGATATGGCAACATTAGACTAAGTAGAAAACATTGTTATGCAATATTGGGTTGTTTCTCAGAAAAAAAAAAAAGCAAAGAAGTCCTTCATATAAATTTGTGGCTTATTTCCCCAACTTATTTGTTGGTTACACTAACCTACGAATTTGTTTTATGCTTATAGATAAAAAGCTTTTATTTTGGAGAACTTATGATGTATACCCCTGGTTTATTAATGTCTTTGAAACCACATGTCTTCTTGATAAAGTAATATTGAATCAGAAAGACCTTTTTGCTGGATATCTTCAGTTTACTTTGTGCTTATTGATTGCCTTTGCTAATAAATGCTCTTTCCATTGTAATTTAGCTCCATCCCAGGAACCTCCACCCAGAGGACAAGTTCAAAGTTCTTCGGCTATCAATCTCTCCTGGAGCCCACCTGATTCTCCAAATGCCCACTGGCTTACTTATAGCTTATTCAAGGATGGTTTTGAAATCTACACAACTGAAGATCAATACCCATACAGTGAGTTTAAAGCTTTGGTGATGGAAAGTTATAATATTCTGAGAAATGACACATTAGTTAAGTTTTTTGACACTGAGGATAAATGTTGCTGTGGTTTCCTTTGTCTAGCATAAAGTATTTTAAGCAGAGAAAAAAATCATCAGTCTCATGAGTAATCAAAACAATGCAATAAAAATGAGGAATTAATTTTTGATAAGCCCTTAATACTTATAAAATCATCAAGATGATAAGAAGAAAATGCAGCCCTGATAAGGGTATGGAGAAGCTAAAACTTACATCAGGAGATGGGCTATCTGTGTGCTTTTCTGTTTATATGTAGGCTAAATTGTTAAAATGCATGGATGAGCATCACCCTTTTGCATACTATTTGACTCAGCAAGCCTATCTCAAAGAAATAGTCAGAAATAGATAAAAATCATGAAAGAATTTAAACCTACATTCTTTGTAGTAGTAAAATTTTAGAAAAATTCAGACACTTAGAAATCTTTCAACAACTATGGTCATAGCATAATAGAATCTTGATACATTGTAAAGTTCACTATAGGACATAGGCACATGTAAAATGATATCTTAGTTTGTGTATCAATGAATAAAGATAATATATTGTCCACTGTAATCAAAGGTGTCAAAATAACATGTGAACAATATTTTAATTAAGAAATAAGTTAAAATATGCTGGCAGACTTACCAGAGACATCTATGATTTTCTCTGAATTGTAAGAATTACCAAAAATGTATCAAATATTTCTGTTATATTGGGTTCAGTTTTTCAAATTTTCATTTAAAATTGGACTTTGATACAGTGAAACCAGAATATTAATATTCAAGCAGTTAATATGATTTCATACATACTTTGCCATTTCCACCAAGATTGAGCCCAATAACATGAAGTTCAGTTTGAAGAGAATGTGAACCAACTGCGAAGTATAGCTTGTATCTATAATTTCCGTGAAGATTTTAGAGATACTTGTAGAACTCAAACTATTAAGACTCACTGTCCTCAAAAATATATATTCTGAAGTTTACATATAATATCCCTTTAGACATTATTCCACCACTTTCACATCTGATTTTTGCTTCTAGCTATGTTTATAAAATAGTTTTGCAAAGCAGTTTAAGAAATTTGAGAACAGTGATTAATTCTAATTCGTTTCTATTTTGTTCTCTGTTGATGCACAGTTTTCCACTTTCTGGCTGAGTGTGCTTGATCAGTTAGAAGACTGTATAAAGAACTATGTAGAAATGCTGATTTCCATATTCTTTTTCAAAATGATTCAGACAATGCTTTGTTTCAACATAATGCAAATGTGTGCTTATATACAGTTCAGTTTTGTTCATATACTGTTGGCTTTCATTTTGCCCCTACTTTATATGCCTTATTCCTCCATATGTCCACCACTTTCTGTTAACCCTAAGTGTCTCCAGTTCTGCAAGTCTTCTTTGAAGTTAATGGAAAGTGTGAACTTCATGATGCAGATTGCAAAGGGTAATGAACATCTGTCTACATCTGCCATGTTGGCAAAGCATCCAAAAAACCTGCTACTAGAATGTTTATTTTCTTCCAACTAGCAGCATGATCCAGGTGTCCTGAAACTTAAACTTTTGTGATCAGGAAAGAGAGTTCTAAAAAATATTAGGAAAGATTTTGGAGTTGACAGTCTCACAGATTGAATCATTTCTGAAGTTGTGAACTAGGGCTACGCTCCACACAGCTGACAGCTTATTTAAAGAATAAAATTAGCTATCAGTTAATTTTCAGTCTTTTAATTAGAGGCTTGTTTTTCTTGGTCACATTGTGCTCTATTTTATAGAACATTACATATGAGTACAAAGCTCTGGTTCTTTTTCATGATTGAACTAATACAGAAACTAACAGTTTCTTACATAATAAATGTGTACTCATTCACTAATCAGACATTTGTATAATCCTATTAAACTAAGTATTATTTCCTGAAGCCTTATTTTTTATTAAAAAATACCACTTCTGGCATTTCTTGACAATCACTATAATTAATGATGTGAATATTATCTGCATGATGGCATTTGAACAGTAAGAACAATTGGTTAGTGCTGTCAGAACTTTGTATCATTCTAATAATACCCTCATGTTTATTACTCTATTTCCAGTGTGTGGATAGCATGTGTAATATGAAAAGGAAACAGTACTTAGATTCAGTTGGATGAACACAAATCTTTGGGTTAAATAAAGGCATTTGGAATTATAGGTGGAGAATCATTGAACTTTTCAAAGAAAATTAATAGTGTTGTCTTCCAAGCAAGTTTGATCATTTGGTTGAGACCATTATAGAATTCCTTGTTAGAATAAAACCTTTTTCTAGCTAGCTTGTTGTACTCTGGGACTCTCTAGCACAGCAGTTTCAACTTAAGATCATGATATACTGGTGAATTACCTTTAGTGCATGCAGGTTATTAGTGAAAGCTTGCCATTAATGGTAGAATAATTTTAAAGTTTCTGAGTCATACACTTTTTCCCTAAGTAAGTATAATTTCAGATTTTTATTTTTTAAAATTTAGGTAACTTTAGATCATATCATTATATAGATTTTTAGGTATTATTATAAATCAGTATCTGTGTATGGTACATGATATTCAACACTAAAAATCTAATTCTTAATTCTGTATTTTAAAAGATAAGATCAATTTAATGACTTCTGTAAATGCATTTTCATTCTTCTGCATCTTCCTAAGCTGTCAGATGTTCTAGAGAAATTTATGGAGGTTAAATTAGCACACTTGGATTGTTCATACTCAGTTCCTAATGTTACCTCCCCTTTTACCCTAATCCCATTGTACACAGGTTATTTTTTGTATAATAGCTGCTAAGAAAACAGCTATTTAAGGTAATAGCACTTTTTCCATAATACTGTAGTTTAATGCAGTGGCTAGTAAATCATTTTATTTTCCAAACTGTGTTTGAAAATAAAGAAGAACTAGACAAAAGAGTTAGGCAGATGGAAATGAAAACTTCAAATCATCTTTGTTGCTTATAGAAGTCAGACTGGAGAATGTACTCTGTCTCCTGAAGACAGAAGGAAAAACTATCAGTGGGCACCTCTGAGCATGTTTTGTTTTGAGACAACTTTCTCTATACCTGTAAAGGACACCATTGTGTATAAAGAAGAAAAGACTTTAAACAAATTTCTAAATATTCATCATTACAAAAACCTCCTCTTAAAAACAAACAAAAACGACTCTTGCATTGTATCACCTAGTAGAAACGTAACCACTACCTGCTTTATCTTAATTTTTAAAACTGAACATTTTATTCAAAAGAGTGGCTTGGTTTACATCATTAATTAAGATACTAGAGAAGCAATTGAAGATGCTGTACTCATTTGAGAAATATGACTTTTTTCCCTTATTTTTTTTCAGGTGTGCAGTACTTTTCAGATACTGCCCTGTCTCCATACACATCCCATTCCTATGTTCTCGAGACCACCCATGTGCATGGGTCAACATGGATTGCGCCTGTCTCCTATAGGACAAAGCCAAGCATTCCAGAAGGGATATTGAACCTCAGTTCTCTCGTTCCTGTTGCTTCAAACTCTGTCATTCTTACCTGGACCATGCCATCAAATCGATCTGGTCCGGTAGAGAAATATGTTTTGTCCTGTGCTCCTGTGGGTGGTGCCCACTCATGTGCTTCCTATGAAAGTCGTGAAAATTTGACCACTGTCTGGAATCTGGTTCCATTCACCAAGTACCATTTTTCTGTATGGGCATGTACAAATAGAGGCTGTCTACATGGCTATGCCCTCACTGTGACCATTGCCCAGGCCCCACCCCAAGGGCTGGATCCCCCGAAGTTATACAAGATCAGTTCCATAGAGCTTTACGTTGAATGGTCTCCACAAAGGGAACCAAATGGTAAGACTGCAAGCCCTCCATATCTCTTTCTTGCACAAAATAGGAATGAGAATCTAAGTCTTTGGAGTGGAGGAAATAATAATAATAATATAATAATAATAATAATAATGTGAGTCTGGCAATTGTATTTATTTTTATAACATGGTATAAAATAATTGAGAAATAATGTTGAAAGAAAGAAGACACTATTTGTCCTGGTTAGTAGAACAAGTGCATTTCTTTAATCTAATAACAAATTCCATTCATTTAAATTGCCCCTTAAAAGGCTAATATTATTTTTGCTCCTAATGACATCTGCCACAATACAAATGACGTTTCTAATTTGAAACTCACTTATGAAACGCATTATATTTGACTGTGTCACAAGTTAGGGCACCCATAAGCAGTAAATTTTCTCTTTTGAGCAAGAAAAGGATATTAAATAATACAAAAAATATGTATATAGGCTAGCTGACTCCATTAAGTTAATTTTTGTGTTCAAATAATTGAACCCTTGGTTATATAGGCCAGACACACATTCATAGATTTTTAGTAATTTAATATCATGTACAGATTATGGAAAAACCTTTCTTCTTCGACTTTTGAAATAACTTGATAAAATTGGGTAGACATTAGCTATGATATTCTTATATTTATGTAAGCAATTTATGTTAAACATAAAACCAAATTAAAACCTCAGTTTTCAAAATAAACAAATTGGAGACTCAGTGACCTTATCCCCCAGAAGTACATAGCCATTCTTATAAAAATTACAACCATTTATTCTGAAAAAAAATTGAGTATACCTAGTGTGAATTAAAGTTACTTTGTGTTTGTATACTTTTCCTTTTACTTTTTCACATGAATATAATTTTTAGTAGTGGTTGGTACTTTTTCCTCTCTACCTGTTCATTGGCTTTTATGCATACCTGTCTTATGGATTTCTAAGGAATTAAACAGGTGATCTGCACAGAATAATGAAAAGTCTGCATGTTTTGACTGAAATCACCTGGGCTGAAGCACTCCATGCGTCTAATGGTCACTGTTTCACTCTTCTAGGAGTAGTTATAAGATATGAGGTATACATAAGGAGATTGAGAGCAAATGGAGAAGCTATATCAGCAGAACATCAAGTTTTTCAGAGCAGTAGCTGGCTCAGTCCTCAGGACTCTGCAGAATCAGCCAATGGAAATGCTTTAAAGCCTCCACTGACCTCTACAACCATCCAGGGCTTAGTGCTCTGCACCCAGTACCAGTTTAGAGTACAAGCTATCAATATGGTTGGCAGTGTGATTTCTACCTGGACTTCAGAAAGGACAGGAGAATCAGGTGAAGATTAATGCTTTGAACTCTATTTTAAAACACTCCTGAATGAGGGGCATGGGAGAAAAAAATATCAACAAACATTTTTAAAAACTCCTGAATGAAAACTCTGCCTCAAATGACATCAACAGCAATAAAGTGTATTTTGAAAAGCAAGAATTATCAACTTACATAGGCCAAAGTAAAATTTAACCTAGCAGTCAGTTACATAAATAACTCAAGGTCATATGTATTAGACCTAAGTTTTAGGGGAAAATTGCTGAAGGAGGGAAAGATAACTTAACTATAGTTATAGTCTTTGGGGAATATTTGCCCAAAATAGCAATTGGTTTCCAGTCCTGAAGTGGGTTGGCCATATGTCCTCTCTTGCTTCAAATTCAGCACAGTTATGCTCAATGGAAGAGAAAACTATTAGCACTTTCACAAATCTGATTGTTTTTATTTCTCTTTCCAAAACAGTTTAAGTACTAAATTGTATCTAATGACAGACTTCCACCTGTCAAAATTATAATTCACAAGTGTGCCTATAATCACTTGGCAATATGGTAAAGATGGAAGGTACACATTTTTAAGTTGTCTTTGGATAAACTCACTAAAGCAAGTGAGACATTTTTAAAGCTTATAGCTCTTTACAGTTAAAGCCATTTCATATTTCATGAGCCTTTGACCAAAACCACATTTTTGTTATGCTTTGCATCTGTGGATATCAAAAAAAAAAATCAAGTTCCATTTTAATTGGATGTGTTCGGGCTGTGGCGGGTAAGCGAAGCTGTAGGTTGATGTCCAAGGGAATCATTTCATGAATAAAATGTGCATTGCACTGGAGCATCTCTTAATGACTACCAGCCATCTTGGACAAATAATAGTGCCGAGATAGCACAAGTGATGAGGCATGGCATTCTGGAAGGGGAAAATCAAGGTCAAAAATGAAAAGTGATGGGTGAAGCTGCAATACTGGACCCTCATAATCTTATGGGTCACTGGCTAATGGAAGTACGATGAGGTCCTTTGATAATACACCTTTAGTTAGCACATTTAAAATCCATATTAAGATCTCAAGGATGGCAGGGGGGAGAATGTATCTGTATATGTACCCTGAACACTTCAATCAAGATTTATTGAAAACTTGAACATTTCTTTGGGGTTATTTAGAACATTGTGGATTTACATCTTTCTAAAGAGTAATATTCTCCCAGCTCTATTGGTTTGGTTCAGTGAAATACTCCTCTACACAAGAAATCCAATATGTTATGAACTTTGTGGACTGAGACATATTTGGTTTCTGTAACTTCTCCATTTAAATAATTCATAAGATCCATGGTTTCCTACCCAATTTTCTGTTAATTATCTTTATGAACACAAGAATATCTGTCTTTATTTTATTAGTGGAAGATGTCTTTGCTGGTTTTATAATGACGGAGAACATCTGTTGATGACATGAAAAATGAGGAGTTTTTCTACTCACCAGCATATTATTTGATTTTTAAAAACAAGTAATGAAATGCACATTTTATTGTCTTTCATGAACTGGAATAAGTGTGTAGATTCCACTTGGAAACCTAGAAGTAGACATTCATCATTTTACTGTTGGATTGCCTTGGCAGCACCTGTGCTCATGGTCCCTCCTTCAGTCTTCTCTGTCTCCCCACACTCCCTCAATGTGTCTTGGGAGAAGCCAGCAGATAACATCACAAGAGGAAGAGTCGTGGGATATGACATCAACATGGTGTTGGAAGAGTCACCTCAACAGTCAAGTCTGGTGGAATCTTCACAGGTACTCTTGTTTTCAATGACTGTCCTTTCAAAACTGAGCATAGACTCGTTTTGATATTTTTCTTTCTGAGTTTGCCAAATTTCCCAATAGAATTTTCCCTTATATACTCCTTAAATATGGTATTTTATTTATTTATATAATAGATATATATAACTAATTTTTCTAATATAAGTAACTATTGAAAAATTTTTAAGTCTACTTTTCTCATTTAACATATATCCTTAGATATATTGCAAAAAGTTGACTCATTTTCTATATAGTATCTGTATAGTAACATATTATTTGTACATAAAATAATGTATTTAGTGAACCCACAGTAAGTTGATAATAGTGTATCTGTTACTTTGAAAATATAAATAGCATTGATTCAAAAACTATATGTCTACTTTGAATATTGTATTTTCTTAAAAAATGTTTTGTTCTGAGCAATAGAATTTATTATAGCTTATAACAAACAATATTACATATTCAAGTCATGGCTATATGGTGACATACTGCCATCCCATAATTTGTATTCAAGATAGCAGCAATGAAAAAATAATCATGGCTTAAAGTTATGATGCTTACTGTGTACATAGACTAATTCATTTGATAAAGATACCAGTCTTGGAGGCAGGGTGGTTTTGCTGCCTTCCAGCCTCTGTTTGTGGTTAGTATATTCAGTTTTCCCTTTTTATCAGTGTGAGGGCACTGGGGGCAGACATGGGCTGATGTCAGTTAAGCGTGTCAGAGCAGAGGATGACATACGCGTCTGAACTTACACATACATTGTCTCCTGACTAAATGTGTGCCCATTCCCAGATACCTGTTTCCATTTTATGATAAATTTCTCTTAGGCCCATTTGATCTTAAGATGTGATATGTCTTAAAGAATCCAGCTCATGAAAAGTGACTCTGGTTGCACCATGTTCCTTAGTTAGATGCTGTTCCATTACCATGGTCGACTAACAGGCCCAAAGATGTGCAGCAAATGGTTTTCAATTTCCATTTAGTGATATTCCCTTGCACTAGTCCTTATAGGTCTCCCCTATGATCCTCTTGATGGATGCTTGCTCATATCTTTTCCTACTATACTCACCTCTTATAGCATAGGGTCTGCTAAATCGTATGTCCCCAACTGCTGGTCTCCTTGAAACACAATCTTGATCTGCTACAGAGCCTTCTTCTCCTCAAGGGTGCACACAAAGTTGCCAACATCTATGCTATTCAGTAACTGGGTTAATAAAGCATTCCCAAAGTATAGAATATACTCTATTTAGAACCTGTGATCTACCAGGCATTCTTTCTACCTAGTGGTGGTAGGTACAGATGCTTGACTTTGGAGGTGATGTCCTAGTATGTCTCAAGCTCAGGAACTCCTACATTCTGCTCTGATGGAACAGACCCAATAGTATTATTTAAAAAATAATGTATCTCCTACTCTCTGTAGCTCTAAGTTTTCCAACACCTCTACATACCTGCTATCACTTATTTGCTTATCCATTTAATAGGATGTTTTAATGGCATAAATACTGACCAGGAGGCCTTTCCCATTTGCCTTAAATTAATTAATAACTTCAGATCTTCTTTGTCTTTTTCGATGCATTCATGCAACTTAGCAAGAGTCATTTGACTACACAGTCCTTATAATTACTACTTTCCCCTGAATAGTCTGTATAATTACCACTTCCACCAAACCAGTGAACTTCCTTCCATTGGTAATTCACCCCAATTTACCACTAAAGAAAGTTTAAGACTTGCCCTGCTGGAACATGTGAGTACTCCCGTACACACTGTCTCACTGTTCTCACTGGCAGTTCTCACTGCCAGTCAGCTGGTTGGTGATCTAGCTCCTAAATATAATTTTAGAGTCTCCTTCCTAAAGCCAGTTTTGCTACCACTATCTTATATTAACTTCCCCAAGAAAAGCTGCTGCAGTAGACTAAGGATAAGAGATTATTGGGGAATGTTTTCTGTTAAAATATGCAGATTGAACAGAATATGAAGTTGAGTCATGATGCAAAAGTGCCGGGGTCTTCTGTAGATCCTGTGTGATATTCTTGAGCTGAAATGATCTTTAAGACTGCCCCAAATTGTTAGGAGGCATACCTTTGTATCCCATTTTATCAGTTTCCTAGGATTGTTGTAACACCACAACATGAGGGATATAAAATCACAAAATTTTGTTTTCTCACACTTCTGGTTCCTAGCAGTCAGAAATCCAAGTGTCAGCAGCACAAAAACATTAATTTGAAAGGAGACATGCATTCTTGTGTTTATTACAGTCTATTTATAGCACCCAGGCAATGAAGACCACCTCTTGACTAAGTGATGATAAGAAGATTAAGAAGAGATTTTATATATACACAAAGAAACAATACACAGCTACAAAAAAGGTCAACTCTTGTCATGCTTGGCAAACTGGATGGAATTGGAAGATGTAATATTAAGTGAAATGTGTCAGAAGGAAAAAGACCTATACTAGATGATTCACTTAAATGTGGACTATAGAAAAACAAAGTTAAGGGTCAGAGAAAACCAAACCAGTAATAAACTCTAGAATTCTGACTGCAGAATTGAGGCTACCTTAAAAGAAGAGGGAGGGCAGAAAGAGCAGTTTACCCAGTGGAATGTGGTGGACTATGGCTACCTTGGCGGTGGGTGTGATGCAGTGATGTGTATCTGAAGAGCAGTGATCTATGTCTCTAAGCCATATGTAGTGGTGCAAACAAATGTTACTTCAATAATGATTAAAAAAAAAAAACTTCAAAAGTAAAGTAACGTTTTCAGGGAAGATGCCTTCCTAACTTTGTGACTCCTACCTCAGTCTGCATGTGACCATCTCTGTGTCTGTCTCCTTGTGAGTGTGTGACTGTCTAATTTCTTCTATAAAGATGCCAGATGTTGGACTTTAGATCCTTCCTATGATCAGGAGGAGCTAACTAGTTATATCTACAAAGGGCATGCTTCAAAATAGGATCACTTTCTGACATTCTGGGTAGACAGAAAGTTGTGGGAGACATGGTGACACACACAGCCAAGAGGTTTCTGAGCCTATATACAGAGCACACATCCAAGTGGAAGCTAGGAAAGCTAAGGTGAATTTCATACTTTCTTGTGTTGCTTTTCAGTCAGCACATCAGTACATATCACCTGATAACTACTTTATGCAATAAAAACAGCAAGCAGAATATCTATTTGCCAACTTGAGTCGTTTAGTTATCAGTCCAGTATATTTTGGGACTTACAGTTGTCTCAGCTGCTTCAGGCTTTGATTTATGGTGTGTGTATGCTTTTGCTATACTTTTATTGATAAACTATGTACTCCTTATAAAAAACAATTATACAGTCAACATTTAATTGCACCATAATATTCAATTCCAAGAAACAAAAATAGGGAAGCAACCTCAGTTAAAAAAAATACAGCCTTAGAGTTTGGCTTGTTTTTTTGTATCCCAATACTATAAGCTGCTGCTGATGTTATACAAATATATCTCTTTATCTTTAAAACTACTTCTTTTTCTAAAAATCTACACTAAATACCCCAGGACTGTTATAAATGGGATGAATTTTATATCGCTATATCACTATTCAGTCAGCTTTATTCACTTCAATTTTTTATATTTCTTGAAAATTTTATGATAAATTGTACTAGAGATTATTTTCAATGTCTCAATAGTCAATTTAGAATTAGACAAAATATAAAAAATTTAGCTTGATTTTTTTTTGTTATCTAAAATTAATGGCATAAAAATGGTATCAAAGATTTAAATTATTCCCAGATTTTAGGAACTTTGAAATCACCATTTCAAAATTATTTGAAATTATACAGTGCTAACTTTTACAATTATCACTTATATTTATGGAAAAGTTTTGATATGTATTATATATATATATACATATATATATATATATATATATATATATCAGTTCCCCTTAGACAAATGGTTTTGTACTCATGCTTGCTATAATAGTCTCTATCTTAGTAACTTCTTTTTCTGAAAATAATTTCCAATGTTTATATTTTTAGATGAAGAAAATTTGCATGGTTGCTTTTGATCAACTCTGCTTTTGATCAATGATGGGACTATCTCTCAGTGTTGATTGTTAAAATACTTGCTCATGGATAATGGAGATCTTCTCAGCATCCTCCATTCAAATCTGCTACTTTCATTTGAAATTGTGCACAAAAGACAATATTTTTTAAAATGTGGCTGTTTGATCTAATCTGCATATGCTTATTTGTATAAGAAAGTTAAGTGAGAATTAACCTCATTTGGATGCACAGTAATATTTCGATTTTCCCCTCTTGTTCTTCAGTCTTTATTTTAAAGAAAATGATGGCATTGATTTAACATGGTGACATCTTCCTGTTTGAGCCCCATCAAATAGCATGTGGGCATCGCTGTCCTGACTACTTGCAGCCAGCCTCACAGTTTCTTTTGGGCTTTTCCATGATAACAATGAAATTGTCACCAGCCTTTATCCCTACCATTGGTGACAATAACCATACCGCCATGCTGCTTTATGAGGCAATAACTTGGTTTCCTCATTTATCCACTCAGGAACCTGATTATTACCTCATAAAGCAGTGTGATTATACAATTATCAATTAAATCCTAGCTTGTGGAGACTATTAAAAAAAATCCTTTCCTTAATAGTGGTTGGCAATAACTGAATGTGTATTCATGGAAGTATCTATTTCTCACACTTAACTATTATTTATTTGTTTGTTGGTTGCTTTTGAAGATCCTGTACCGAACTAAATCCCATGAATGGTCTTACATTCTAGAAGGATTGAAACCTTATAGGACATACAACTTCACTGTTTCTCTCTGCAACTCAGTCGGCTGCATCACCAGTCCTTTGGGTTCAGGACAGACATTAGCAGCAGGTAAGCAAGCTTTAATGGTCATGAAAAATATGTTGTGCATTTATAAACAAGCACCAACTTGCTTTGGGATTTGATATTTGTCATTTCTGCTTTCTCATGATCTGTCACAACCCATGCCTGTTATCTAACTTGACATTACTAAGCAAACAAAACTTAATTTCAAGAGATGACTGGGTGCCCTGAGCTGCAGCTTCAATCATAGTAAGAACTATGACTATAGGTGGAGTCCTCTGCCCCCATTCTAGGTCCCTGTAGTACCCTGACAATAGTTATTAGTGTTTAGGAGCCTTATTTAGGTGACTGAAATACCCCTATCTGTCCTGAGTTTTGGGGGGAGTATGTGACGCAAAAACAGGTAGGTGTCTTGAGAACTAAAGATAGATATCAAAGAATTTTGAGGTTGCCCTTGTGTCCTATTTTGTCTTTATTGGACAGACAGTGGCATTTTTATCAATTTATTTATTGATAATAAGATGCTTGCAAATTTATACAATTTGAATGAAAGATTTGCTATGTTTTAGTGGGAAATGGTTTATAAAATTTTGTTTCACTTGATAAAAACTAGATTCATACAAAATGATTATGAGTATTACTAGCACCTGTATAACCCAACTACTTAGCATTTAGTATATTTTCAAATTAATTTTTCTGTCAGCAAGTCACCAGCATTAGTTACCAGTGCTTAAAAGGAAGTTTCCACAAGATAGGAAGGTAAGAGTCTTCTAGATGGACTGCAAATATTGTGTGCACATTATAATCCTTCGTCCTATTCATCCTAATTTCCTCTGGAAACAATTCTAGTTTTTGTTTTGTTTTAGTTCTAGAAGAACATATTTGTTTTAAATTATTTAATCCAAAAAATAAAAGTTTCCATCAGTGAGACTGAGTCCCACTGAAATTAGGTTATAACTGCTGGCATTTAAATATTATCAGTCTACATATATTTCAGATGTGTGTTGTATTTTGGGAGTGCCTAACATAGACAACACCAATATCCTATCAGGCTGTATGTTTATTATTCATTTTGTGTACTGTATCAACAGAGAGTTATTGAACAAAGGGAAAACAGTCCCAGACCCTGACAGGGAAAAAAAAAAGCACCATTTGAGTCTAGAGAGTAAGTGTTGAAAGAAAGTTCAGTCTTGTGGACCAGAGAAATAGAAACAGCCTGGGATAAAGATGGTCTGAGGAAAGCAGAGGTTAGTGGCCCAGCTATGCAAGGAGTTGGAGGTGAAAGTGCATCATCCTGGCCAACATAACAGTCATAAAGGTATCTCACAAATGTCTGTCCAAGCAGTGTCTGATTCCCTGGTGATAGGGGAGCATCTCCTTTCAGACAGATTCATACCATGGTTAAAGAGCACTTGATTATATGACTTCCGAATAGCTCCAGTAGCGTTGACTTACATTCTTACCTGATTCCTTGGGATCTGTCCTTTCATTCTCCCTCCCCACCCCCCAAAATCCCTTCCAGAGATATTCTCAATTCCAGTCTCTCCTTTTAAGTCTTCTCTCCAGGCTGCATCTCACCATGGTGCCTCCCCTGGGTGCCTCTGTGCCATTACTTCTAGCGGTGTTAGTTAGGCACCCTCCTCTTGATGAGAGCTAGTCTTTAACAGACCCTGGCAAACTCTAGCAATTGAAGGCACATGTGCTAATCTCCAGTAACTGGGAGGATCCTAGAAATAAAAAACAAAACAAAAAAACAAAAGGAAAATATCTGTGAGTCAGAATCCTCTTCTTAGTGCACTAGTGGTGCCATCTGGGCAAATATCTCGCTGGTGTCAGCAAGACTCCTATAGCTTGGAGATCCATGCAGCTGGGCTCCACACAGCATCATTTAGTTCTAGAAGTGGAAGCTTAAGGCCACTCCTGTCCACAGGGAGATTAGTGAAGTTAAACTAACCTAGCCCTCTGAATCTGCTCTCTGCCACTTCGTCTTTGAAACTAGAACTTGGAAATATCTCTTATTCTCTATAAGCCTTGACATGTGCACATTAATTGGCTTTTCACTGCACAAAGTTATATGTATATTTAGGTGAAAAAATAGACCATAATGCCATGGCTTGAACTTGGTCTCTGCCATCTACTAGCTGGGTGATCTTGAGTAAATAATGTAAGCTCTGTGCCTTAGGTTTCCAGTTTATAGACAAGGATAACCTATTTTTGTATAGTATTTATGAGGATAACAAAATTTAATGTGCAGTAAAGCAGAGTAAATCTTCAGTAAAATTATTTTTGCCACTCAATTTTATTAAATATTATTTTATCAAATATAAATATTACAGAATTTCTAATGTAAAAAAGTCTGAAATGAATTTTGCAACTTTGGCTCTTTAGCATTATTAGAACATAACCATAAAAAATGGTGAGTCCTAAAACAAACTACTGAACTGTAAAAATAAACTGTAGGAGAACTAAAGCCCCAAAACATTATTTTTCTTTCTGAAAAGGGCATGTCATTCAAAACTTTGATAGACATTTGAAAACTTTGCTTGAAAACTACAAAGTTGTTAAAAGGTAGTATCATTTAGCATTACTGTATTTTAAACACTACATTCAATATACATCTATTAAGGGACTATTATTATTTAAAGCACTGTGGGAATTTCAAAGGTAATCTATTCAAAGGCAATTTAATAGTGTCTGTGTACATGTTTTGGCATTTGACAGGTGGGGCTACCCTCAAGGGAGCAGGTGAGAAAATGTAGAAGAAAGCTGTGGGAATAAAATATGGGATAGATAACTTTGATTTTGGAGACTGGGAACATATTTCAGATTAAGTGGCAGTGGAGGTGGAATAAAAGGATTAGTAAAATTTTTTGCAAGTATATACTGAACATATACCATGTGCTTGTTCCTGTTTGAGAGACTGGCACTGTTGCAGGCACTGACATGATAGAATCTGGATTTATGAAGATTTCTTTGGCAGGGGGAATGTAGACTAGATGAGGGGAGAGTATAAACAGTGTGTTGAACTGTTCTAAGAGGCCTTCAGGGAGTAAACCAGGTGCAGAAAAGTGAAGATGGAAAAAAGGAAGGAGGAGGATCAAGGAAAAGAAATCAAGGTTAATAAAATGGAAGGATTAAGATGGTGGTGAATAGCATTGAGCATGGTGATGTTATTGAATGTAACAGAAAGAAAAATAAATGTGTGGGATTAATAAGTCCATGAATTCAAGTTTGATAGCTTGATCAAAACATGTTCATGTCAGCTATATCCAGGCAGCAACAGAATAGACAGATCTTAAGAATGATGCAATTTTTGTAATCATCTGCGTATAGGTGGGAGCTAAAACCATGGATGATAATGAATAAGTGAAGATAGAAAAAGTTCCAAATAGAAGTCCAATCTCAGTGAATGTTTACATTATGGGGAGAATAAAAGAGTAGAGGCAGCTGAGTAATTGTCAGAGGTGGCAAAAGAACCTAAATGGGTAGGAGCAGAAGATTCAAAGGAAGAGTCTAGAAGGACTTTGTTTTTTGTAGTGTCCTATGCTCTTTAGAAAGTGAGAGAAGGGTGTCCTGGCAATACATGGTGACTGACCTCTGTACAAGGACTGCAGTTTGCACAGTTGGAGCTGAAGAGGGCATATCCCAGATTAAGCAATTGCAAAAGAGAAGGCATAGTGGTCAATGCAGTAGGTATGGTTCTTTGCCAATATCTCCCTTCTACTCAATTTTAATTAAAAAAAAATCCATTAACTTTGGTTCCCTTGTTAAGTCTATTTTCTGAAGGGAAACGCATTTTTAGGGTTTTCCTGTAAAAATGCTTGTTTCTTAATTACTGACTATATCTTATCAGAACTCTGATCCTTCATCAGAGAACAAAGTCACTCATATGGCAAATATGAATTGAGAAAAAAATATTGTTTGACATTTGATTCATTGAAAGGTAACCACTTTCAAGGATGTTCAGATCAGTGAGAGTAAACTTGGTTTTTGTTGTTGTTGTTTTCTTTTCTTATTGGAATATAAAAGGGAAAAGCCAGCAAGTCAAAATCCAATATCCCTCCTTTGCCTTCTTTATTGTCATAGGTAAGATATTTTCTAAATTTTTTCTAAAGTCAAACATCTGGACATACCTTGTAGCTATAACATATAGCCACCAACAATGAGAAGGCAAGTTTTTGCATGGTCAACAGGTTTGACATAGGAAAAAGGTAAAAGTTGAACTTGGAACTTTATAACTCCTCCAGTTTATTTCTTCTAAGTGACAGAGGTGGAATTTGGAGGGTGTATATAACTCTCCCAAATTCTAATGCATTACAGAAAATGTGACCCTTAAATCTAGATGTGTTTCACATGAGTTCATTATCAGATGCCATAAGATGCCAGCAACCATCCAAAGACTATGGAGAGAATGCAAATTAGAATGCTCAGTCTTTTTGAAGCATTGAATCCTGACATGTTTGTTCCTTCGATCTCAGTTGTAGAAATCAAAATAGATTGTCAAGATTTAAGAATCTTGGGAATTCTAATTTATCCTCCCTCTTGTTTTAAATATATTTTCTTGGATATGTGGTTAGCAGCAGTTTTTTTCAGTCTCTCATTGCTACTCCTTTAGTTTTGGTGCTTATGAAAAGCCTGAGAACTGATGTGGACCTTTCCTCTGAGAGTAACTATCCCACTGTCCATTGCAAAGTCTTCCAGCAGTGCCATGGGTGGCTCTGGAGATGCTTCTGGAAGCAGGAGCTGATGGACTAGGTTGTTCTATTGTCCTGTTCTGCTTCTTTTAGATTAGCCTTTTAATCTAGCAAACTTGTATCTTTCTACTCTGAGACTCAAGTATCATTTAAACTTTAGAGAGATTTCTTTTGGAGTTTTTTGAGGAACAATGTGATATTTCCTGTGCTTGTTATAAGTTGGCCTCTGCGTTAGTAGCTGGAAGTGCCTATCTCCCATTCAGATAGCAATTAGTAATGAATTACTTTTCTTTCAGAATCCAAAGTAGAATGAATGTATAGGCTGTTTGCTTCCAGGTTGAAAGCACATTGTTTTGCATGCAGGTACATACGTCTTCATTGTGAATAGGACCCAGAGTGATTAAACAAGCCCTCTTAATATGTTAATTTATAATTTTAATTACAACAATCTTGTATATATAGTCATTAGTGAATACTAATATAAATATTTTTCTATCTTTTTATTCATAATGCATAAACCAATCATTCCGTTACTTCTCTGAGGTTGCCTGTTTTTGTTTCATAATACAATCTTTGTTCTTAGTTATGAATGCATTTTGTTCCTTCCTGTCTTGAATAATCCCTCATTAAGCTAGTCACTTTCTGCTCCATGCTAAAAAGGAAAAATTATCATGCAAATGTGGCATGCCATATTAAAAAGCACATTACCAAACACTTTTGTGGCTGTCCTTCAATTAGTTTCCCTTCTTTGAATTTAATTCCATTTGTTGTTAAACTCCTGACTTGATGCATGGACTCATGAATTTGAGACCGCTGCCAAGGAAGTAGGAGAAAAATCAAAGCCTCTTGGAAGAGCTGCAGAGGCGAACTGAGATGAATTTGCTTCACCTTTGACAAGAACACTTGAACAGCCCTGGGATCCTCTGATGATTCAGTTGGGCTAATTATCCAATTATTTATTTCAAGAATAAAGGCATGGTTTCACAATTAGAGAAGTGTAAAGCAATCTGAGAAATTTGGTAATGACAGATGACTTAAATAACTTCTAAGATAAACAGTATCTGTGCAAACTTATCTCAGCAAGTATTTTCAGGCAGCCATTCTTGTGTCTCAGCAGCAGTGAAATCCTGAGCACATGGAGAGTTTTTGTTTATTTGTTTATTTTGCTCTCTCTCTCTCTAACAGATTATTTTACACTTTTAACCAACATGTCAAAATTCCCTGGCTCTGAAGCAATGTTTAAGTTCTATTTCTCTTGATTAAAAGCTTTTGGTTCAAAGCAATGCTTTTTAATTGCCTAATGATATAAGTCAGTTCTTAGGAAAGAACCGTACATTTAGGAGTTCATTTGCAATATAACTGAAAAATTCGTTGCATGGCAGTAAAACAATTTACTGTTAATTACAAGGAGAAGAATTTGCTGTAGTATGCTCACAGATTGCCATGAATCATGCAGCACTCCTAGAGATTTATAACAGATGTGTAAGTGGGATGAATTAGCAGGGTTTAATAACAGAGACACAAATCATGCAGACTTCAAGGAGCTTTAATTGATATACTAGAATGTGACGGGCATGAATCACTCAGCTATTCAACAGCACTGTAACATATGGTCAACTCAATATGCTGCATCTTAAATCGGTTGGTGAGTCCTTGGTTGTCCCATATGGTGGAAGCAATATATTTTTCATGATTAGAAAAAATGCATCCATATTTTAAAGAAATATGATTGCCATGCGTGTTTGTTATTGAACAGTCACCCAAAAGCCAAACTGTGCGTGCTTTTTTTTTTTTTTTAGATTTTTTTTCTTAATATGGCAACTTCCCAAAATAAATAGAGGCTACTACTTTGTAATACCAGATCGCTGGAGGCTTTATGAGAACCAGACTGGCGCTTGTTGGCACACTTGACCCACAGCAAAACAAATGAAGAAAACAGCTGATGATTATCTGTGATTTTCAGGGAAATCCTTCAGACTCAGGCACAGGAAAAAAAAAGAATGATGTCACTTGCAGAGAAGTTCAGAAATACTCAGATTTGCAAATAGAACAAAATAAGTTGCGTATGAGAACAAAATGAGTTGTATATGAGGAAAGTGGCAGTCATGACCCCTAATATAAAAATGGACATAAATTTGTATACTAGCCTCTTAATTAAATGTGCAGTACTCCAGGAACATTCTAGAAGACATCATGGCAGGCCATTACAGAGATGGTAGCACCAATTCCATATCATTCTTGAAGACATTTTTCAATGTATGAAAACAGGTAGCTTGATGAACCCCAGAAGCTAGTAGCATGCAAGCATCTTTTTATTGAAACTGGGATCTGGCAGTCTTTGGAAGAGCTTCTGAAGCATTAGTAAATCTGACAGACTTGAAAAAGGAATTTTGCAGCCTTAGAACTGTGGCTGCCAGAATTTAATGTCAACAATTAAAATTTATTTTGATCCTTACCTACTGTTTATTACTGTTTGTATACACAACAGACCTTACTAATACAGAGATGCACTATTAGATGGAATTACCATCTGTTCAGATGAAATGCTGGCATCTGTCTTAGCTGCTAAAACTGAAATGATATTATTTCTAACAAAACAAAATTAACTGCTTTTTACTCATCAACTTTAATTTTGAATGTATGAATGTGCCCAAGGAAAAAGCATGTCAATGGAAAATGAAATGACCTCTGTTGTTAGATGTATGACTTTAACTAAGGCTCTTGCTCTTTTGGGCTTGGAGGAAGGGCATACAAGAATCACAAATCTGATACATTTTGTTAGCTTTATAATGCTTTAACAGTTTTGGGGGAATTAACAGGATAAAATATACACAAATTGTATAAATATACACAGGGAAACTATAGTATGTAAAATATTTTGATGGATGTGTCCTAAATAAGGTCAAGGAAAGAAACTAGATAAAATTCCATTTGAACATAGTTGCCATAAGTCCCACAGTGACACCTTTAGGAAAATGTAAACTGTGCTGTTTTACTATTCTCAGTTTTCTCATATACTGATATATATAAAAAATTCAATTGCAACCACCTCTAGATTTCTTTTGAAAGCTTAACGTTTGCCTATTATAAAATGTTTCTATCTCTTTGAAGTTAGAACATTTGGAGAATTGAGTACAATGTTAGTTTCTAAACTGATGTTGCATCAGTGATACTGCTACTTTCTGTGATGCTAGAATTCAGTTCTACGTATCACAAAATAATAAATTGCATCACACCAACATTTAATGCATGTACACAGTGCATTAACTGTAACTGTAGTACATTTATTTGTGCTGGAGGAGACTTGAAAATGATTAAAAAATCAATACTTGGCTGTCAGAGAAGCAAGTGTTACGATGCATTTAAGTAGTTAATTGCATAAGCCCCATAAAAACTTCAAGTTTGGGTAGCAAGAATGCCATAATTACAGTCCAAGGAAATACCTTTTATTAATAATGTACCTTAGTATTCAGTTGTTGATGCTGTAGACACAGTCCAGAAATCATGGGTCCTCTTCTAGTTAATGCTAGTTATAATAATAGTGCTAGTTATCTGTAAGTTATTGATGACTGCTGTACAACAGCCACTTACGGTTGTGTTACTCCAAGGAGATGATTCCCCTGAAATTCTCCAAATGCAATGCATGTGGTCTTAGTGTATGGAACATATGAAAAACCATGCTTTTGATACGCTGTAGTGTGATAAAGAAAAAGTTGGTTCAGAGCTGAAGATGATGAGCTAGCTGAATTCCCCTGGGATCTGCTCCTCTTCATTTTATGTTAATTGAGAAGCACTGCTTGAAAATGCTCCACTATAGGCTTGAAACAGGAAGCTGAATGGACTTAACTGAATCTCTCGTGGTCTTTTAAACATGAGGCACTGAGGAATGAGACACCAAATCATGTCATCTAGCGTAGGTTAACTTGCTGCCCAACGTGAATAGAAATCAGTTATGGTATTACCATGTCTTGAGAAAGAAAGGAGATTTGTTGCAAATTGACTGCCAAGGAGGCAAGAGAAAAACATCATCTGCCTTTCTCTGGATGGGTCTTTGGGTGGTATTTATTTATTTATGTATTTATTTATTTAAAATAATTTATATATAAATTTCACATATCTGTGATCTCTGGGGTTCACCCCCTCCCTGGCCATTCCCACCCTGCCCCCTCCCAAGTTGTGTACTTCAATTTGGCTTGTTTTGACTTTTCTTCATGGCTTTTTGTTTATCTTTACCATGTCCCATATAGTCGCGTGGTATTTAAAGTTAGAGAATTTAAAAAATATATATTAAAAATGCAAGTTGGCAGCATCCAATGGCTGCTTTCTGCTGAATTATGGTATAATATTCAGCTCCAGGACTACAACAAATCTGAGCATTGCTCAATTTGAAATATATAGTTAGTCATAGACAGGCTCTTTAGTTCCTAGTGCCTTGGCATTTTGTACTTGAGTAGCTGAGAAGTCACTGTAAAGACAGAAAATGTTGTAATGTTGTTCTGGGTCTGTTTTTTGAAATACGTCTGTCTAATTTAAAAAAAGAAATTATGTTTACTCATCTCTTAAGCAAGGTTTAGATATTTTTGTCCATGTTGTTTTACTATAAAACACACAGAATCAGGACGGTGTCAGTACCATGATTGCCATGGTTTCAGTCATATATTTAGTCAAGGTTCCCTAGCTGGAGTCTATCTAGAACCCATATTTTCTTGTTGGTATGTAAGTCACATTCTACTATTCTGTATTGAAGGAGACTAGTAAACTTCAAAGAGCGTGGTAAAGTAGGTTTTGTTCTTTCTTCCCTGAGTCAGGGTAGTTAGCAAGATAATGTTGAGTAAGCTACGAGTCAGAATCTGGGAGAATGCTTTCCTCTTCTGGATACTAACTGAAGTACAACTGCTGTAGAATAATTCCTAACTGGAAAATAATGGTTTCATAACCTGGAATTCTTGTTCATGTCCTGAATCCAGAGCCCTTTCACAGATGTTTTGCACTAGCAATGTATGGCAAATTGTGTCTCTTGGGTCACTTTTACACTTTTACACCTGACAAAACACATCTCTGAAAATGCCTTGTATGAGTCTCCTACCCACACACCTGTGAAATGTAGAAAAACTTTGTGCCTTTATAACTGAATTTGTGCCTTTATAACTGAACATTGATGATGCTTTAAGGTACTGACATAACCATGTAGTCTTCATAGTCAACAATGTCTTCATTGAAAATGATTTTGCATCATCAGCAAGAGCTCCTATTCACTGAGGCTTCATTTCTTTTCCTGTAAAACTGAAACTCCACACTACATAAAGTTTGCAAGTGTAAATTTTTGCATTATGATATGCTATTAATCAGATTATAAAGTAATAAATGCTGCATAAAGAAAGAAAAATGTATATTACTAGAACATTTTATAAAAGAATGCTTACAACTAGAAGGGCTAGATTAGATATTGGATTACAAAACTATTGTAAAAAAAATATATAAAGAACATTGCACTTTTATTCCAAAAGGAGACAGGCTCTGTAGGCTATTCACTTAATGATGGATATTAAAGACCCATTTTATATTTCACATTTATAAGGATATCCTAGGTAAATAGAGATAAGTTTTTAATGTTGATGGATTGCATCTTTACATAATGTTATTGAAAGATGCATTATTGGTTAGTATTAATAGTGCCTTTATTCGCATAAAATGTTTTGTAAAACCTAAAACAATTACATATACTAGGTTTTAAAAGTAGTATTCTTTTTGTATTTCTGCCATTGTATTTCTCTGAAGTTGTATCCTACGTTGTAAATGGGAAAACTGAAGCAACTGTTTTAAGTGGTTTCTTTGAAGTTGTATAGAATTGGAAATTTAAAAATGAAATTCAGTCTCTAGAAGTCTGCAGAGGTCTTTCTATGAGTCATTATTTTTTCTTAGTTTATTCTCATCAAATTTCTACAATTACAACTTTTATTTTGATAACCTGAAAAATAATCTTTTACCACTCCCACCCCCCACCTTTTGATGATTTTGTTTGTGTCCATGTGTTTAATCCTTCAGGAGTATCTGTTTTTCTTTTCATCATACTGTTTGTGTATATGTGTGTTACCAGTTTCATTGAATTGAAAATTTCCCCTCTGTTCTTAAGGGGATTTTAAAGATAATGAGTCAGTAGGGTGCTCACCCTTTCAAATACTCCAGTTTGACTCTTCCAAATAAACACAACATACCAGCTGGGAGGTTGTTTGACTTTTTTTTTAAGCATGAGGAAAAAAAAGTCTAGTGTGACTCATTCTCTGAAGCTGACTTCCTAAGAATGGTCTAATTGTTTTGTGGGATAATTTCTCTGTGGATTGAGAAGTCCTGCTCCACTATTTGGTGAAGTTTAAATCATCAACATTAATTTTAGTGGGTTCTCAGTACAAGAGTACCTTTATTGATTATATCATGTCAAATTAAAAAAACAATGCGACCTCAATTTGAGGAGATATTTGAAAGTAAAAACAAACAACAAAAAATAACAAATTGCTAAAATTTCTTTATTGACTCTGAATTTATTTTTCCAATTAAGTGATTTTCACTTATACTATCAATGGGAAAGGATTATGAATAATACAGAGCTTATGTCATCCCCACCATTCAGCTGGGTGGTTGGAGTAAAAGAGTATCAAATATCAAATGGAACCTTGAGGAAAAGCTATAAAAAGAAAACTTTTCAGTCATTAAGTACAGGAGACTAAGTCTTGATTTATCTAAATATTTAGTTAAAGAATTAAAATGAAAACCCTGTTCTCAACACATCTGGTGTTTATAATTTGTGAGTTTTCTAGATCTTAGTTATATAATATCACAACCCAAGATGACTAATCAAAATTAATAATTAAATATAAATAAAATTAAATTTAGAATTTCATTTTTCAGTGTCACTAACCACATAGTGATCACCCAGTTGTCACATGACTACCATATATTTACATATTTAGACCATATCCATAATTAAAGAAGGTCCCATTGGATATTTCCAGAATATCCAGGATATTTCCAGGTGGCATTTTTACTAAAAAGTTCATGTCCCCCTGTATTTTAAAACACTAGGGAGTTCTCAGTTTATTACAGACAACAACATCAAAGAACTCAAAATGTTAAACAATAAATAAATACATGTTATTTGGGCATCCTTTGCTTCCTGAGACCAAGTCTTCAAAATCTTTAACAGTCCTTCCTCCCCAGTAAAATTCAACATCAGTAATATTCAAATGCAAAGACAGAACCTAAACTCTGAAGAGAATCTTAGAGAAGAAATTTCTGGATGACTTAGCTTTTTATTTGTATTATTTTGAAGAGTTATCATAGCTTGCAGGATGAAATCTTTGAGAACCCACCATTTAGCTAACTTTTGGCAAGGGATACTAAGGGAAATCATGCATAAAATTAACAGATTCATATGTACATATAAATAAAAAATATATCACATGGTTTGCAGTGGTGGAAGACTAACAGAATTGTTAATTATCTAAGTTGTTGAACTTTGTGCTCAGTGCCCTCTCTTCCTTGCTGAAAGTTAAAATAGAAACACAAGAGTTGTTACTGTTTTAAAAGCTGGCAGACCTTTCTAGAAAGTACCAAAGTATAATTTTCTAAGCTGAATTTTTTAAGGTGAATTTCCTTTCATGTTTAATGATATCACTTCTTGCATTTGCTTCATATTTATCTGTGCCTATTGAAAGACCATCAGCATAAGGCTGTGTTAACACAGGTGTAAATTAAAGGTCCTTAGAGTAAGCCCTAGTAAACTTGGCGATTATGACTTTGTTTCTTTCTTCACTTTTACTCTCAAATCCAGCTGGCACATGAGATGTGACATATCTCAGCTTCTGACAAGCTCAACAGCTTAAGAGAAAAATTCAAAACAAAATCTCCTCTTCAATAACTCGGTTGTTATGTTTATCTCCTTTCTGGTAGATTATAAGGAAACACTTGATCTCTGTCACTCGTTGGTTTCAAAAAACCTCAATTCCCAAGACTACAGAATACTCTTGGGCATTGGGCCTAGGAGTCCCTGGGGGTGGGTGGTCACCCCGGTTCCCAGAAGCTCCCCTGTGTCTCGATCAGCGTGGGTCATCTCTGCAGCTCACAGACTGTCCTTCAAAGGGATGCTTTTTTGAATTTCAGAATGTTCCTTGTTTCTTTGTTGACTTTAAAAATAAGAAAATTACATGAATTTTTTAACAATAAAACTAGCAACTGTAGGTCATCCAACTACATCACCCACTGACTGAGACTGATTAATCATCATTGACCAGAACAAGTCCTTCTCAAATTTTCCTGTCCTACTGTTCATTTCAGTCATCTTACTGATCTGGTGAATTGTAGCATGACTGCCACCACGTTGAGACAAGGGGTGTGTCCTTGTGATCAGTGACAGCCATTCATTGTTGACAGGTTGCAGGCTGGGGAGCAGGAACTGTATTCCTGTCACTTCAGAGTGACACAGCCCCACCCAGGCAAGGGAATTCTCCAAGAAAGGGGGAAGATATGGGCCGGGAAGGATACCAGGCACCAAAGCTGGGGCCTGGTTGGTGCAGGTAGTCTGAATTGAATACCAAGACACTAAAATAATACTTATTTTAGTAAGAAAGAACAGAAAAATTATTTGCAAAGAGACGTGTTACTTAATCATCAATGCTATATGTTAATTACTTACTAGTTATTTCAATTATTTAAGATAAACTCTTTTAAGATAAACTCTATCCTGTTTTCATTTCCTAGGACCATATAAATATTTGAGGGTCATGGTTGGCTTTTGAGTGTAATGCACATAAGCATGCATATATGTGAATGTTTGTATCTTGAGATAGAAACCCAATTCCTCAACAAAACAAGTGTTTTCTCATACTTAGCACCTGCCCACCTGAGGTCCCCTCTGGTTGATAACATCAACAGCACAAGCATCCAGGTCAGGTGGCTTGTCCCCCGAGAACTGAATGGGTCTACTCCTCTGTACCAACTGGAAAGGAGAGAGACATCTCTGCCAGCTCCCAGGACCACCATGATGAAAAGAGTCCAATTTTTAGGACATGGATATTATAGATTTCCTAGCACCACCCACCCCGTCAACACAGACTTTACTGGTAAGTGTGCATGACATCATTTTATTTAAGAGACCATGAGTTTTAAGGTGTTTTCTATTATTTTGATATCCTCTGACACTGTACTTGCTATGCCTCTTACAGAAATATTAATTCAGCCCTTTTATAGATTCATCATGTTAATACACACATGGGGGAAGTAGATAACTTAAGGAAATAAAAAAGAAAATGTTGTGGAAAGGCAGACTTTGGGGGATCAACGTGGGTGCTGGACATGGCATTCAGACACTACTAAGCAGCCCATATGCTCCTGGGAGTATTTCATGTGCTCTGTGAACAAGTGTTTTGTGGGCAAGTGAGTGAGAAATAGTCTGTGCTGCTGAGAAGCACTAATTACAAGAGAAACATACCTTTTATGAGTCAGGATTCAAGTTCAACAACTGGCTTCAGGCACAAAATCTAAAGACGGTATAAACATTCAGGAATCAACATAAACAATATTTAACAAAATGTTAGAAAAATGAAAATCATTGTCAGATATTCCCAATAAAATACAAATAATTTAAATAATGACATGATCTGCCCCTCCCTGTGTGATGCTGTTTCACTGACCTCACTCAACTCCTGGTATTATTGGTTACTATAACCTTGAAATAGAAATCTTGTTATCACTATGAATTACAATTTTTAAAAGTACAGTTTTAGTATAGCTATGGAAAACTATGACACATGCTTCACATTCCCAATTTTTAAAAAAATGTACAAAATGTAAGAAGATGTATGTTATTGCATGAGCTTATAATGATATTAATCTCTTCTGTTAAACTGCAAATCTTTAGAATTGTATACAGGCAGAATGAAATGGAATTTGGGTGTGTAATGTAGCTTAGATATCACTAGTTAGTTTTAACCAAAGTAGTAAATTCTTTGCTTTTCAGTGAGGCTGGCTGCTGATGCATGTTTATAATGAACCACAATTATGCCTAGCTAGGTAGATAGAGATTAACGCATGCTTACCTCCTGGCCTAGCATCTCAAATTCATCTTGGCAAATTAGAACATCAGTCCCTGAACTTGCCGCCAATCCCAAATTCTGTTTCATGTTCATAAATGTTGAAGAAAGGCAGGACAAAAGGAAAAGGTATGTGGGAAAGTTCCTGGGCATGAAAAGTGAAAGGCTTTTTCTCTACCAGAAGTAGTAGCTGCCTTTCTGGTCCTCTGTGGGGTGGCATGTCTTCTTGGAGGAAGCGGTTGGGTGTCATCTCTGCAAGCATGTCAGCTTGGATTTGCTGGCCAGTGAGCAGACAGACTTTTGATGGGCTCACATCCTGTTGTCGCAGTGAAAGATAGAGTGGCCCGTCTGCCTTTAATAAATTTAGTCCTCTGCGCCATCCCTATAGCTGACTCTGAGGTGCTGGAGCTTGGGACAGATGCAATGTCTGGGAAGTTTTCCAAATTCCTCTTTAAAAAAGTTAGGCTGTAAACACCGGCCCCGCAAAGCAGGACCCTTCTGTCTCTAGAACAGAATCCAGCTGTTCCTTCGAAGGACAAGGCAGGGAGGTCACAGTTTTGGCTGGAGTGACTCCCTGGAGCTTTGGTGCTTCCTGGAGAATAAGGGTCTTCAACCTCTAGGCACATTGTTGGTCCTCTCAGTTTCTGTCAGGTTCTGTTGTCTCTGGAGAGATCTGCCTTTTAAGACTCCCTTTAATGTTTAAAGTAACAGGTTCATGTCAACTCACTGGTTTCAGGCAGAGTTGTTGAAGAAACGTATTGTGCCAGGCCTGGTTGCCTAGTTTAAGTAATTTTACCCATTTGATGACCTAGGGTAGGTTTCCAAAATCAGCCCAAATTACTTCCTGTTAAACTTCAACTATCCTAAGATGTGTGTGATTTTGCATCTCCCGTTATTTTACCTGTGTGTTCTCCCATTTAGTCCTTCTGCAGCCCTGGAGAATGGGTATTTTTACCCTCATCATACTGAGGAATTAAGACTGAAGTCCTGGCTTTTGCAGAGTTCAGGGTTGGAATGTAAATTGGAGACTCCCATTCAAAAGCTGGCACTTTGCTATGGAAGGGAAAACCATCCCTGGAGGCAGTTATTTGGAAAGGGGACGCTAGGGAATGTGATTATCACCCAAATATTCCTTACACAACACTGCTAAGATTTTTGCATTTGCTTCCAGGTGTTAGCTTTTAGGTAACAAGCAGTGAATAGTGTTGGCATTATTTATTTCCTATATCCCCAAAGACATCTGGGGAGCAGTTATTTTTCTCATAGCAATTAATTCAGAATGTTACTAGAAGTTAGATATTTAATATATGAATAAAATTATTTAAAATGGGCTGAAGTACTTTCTATCAGAGACTTCAACTAAATTTCTCAATATGAAAACATTAGTTCATAATGTTTTCATATTGAGGCAAATATAAAAGCAAAAGCCTAGAAATCTCTATAATGCTGAATTATATTTTAAAAGTAAATCATCATTTACTTTTACAATAAAAAAATAAGATGCCTATTATTATTTTTTATTATCCAGTTAAAAATCTTGGACACATAAAATGATTTCCTGAACTAGGAATGGATATGTCAAACAACACTCAAAAGCAAATATGTGGAGGATGTGTATTAGTATATTTTACATAAGATAGGTCAGATTCCACCCATCAGTGACAAGATTGGTAAAGATACTCATCACATGTCCTTTGGTCAACAGCAACATGTTAAAAGCCTCAGTAGAAATGATTTCATTATTGCAGTTGAAGGCAGAAATGTATCATATATACTTTTCCACATTTACTTTGCATAGCTACCTCATATGATATGGAAATCACTGACATATACAGCCTAATATGTTGCCTATATTGTAAATTCTTAAGCTTAGTATATAGTAAATGAACTCTGTGAAAATCTACCTCTGGGCAGAAAAAATAATCTGATGAATCTTGTCTGAGACAAGAGTACTTGGCTCTAAAGGGACCTGGTTTGGGTCCCTCTTTTTCTTCCTGAGACAAGTATTCTTTCAAAAATCTAATCTCCAGGAAAGGTTGTTATCAGTGTTTCACAAACTAGTATAGTTTTTTAGGATCATGTGCTATTTCCCCACTTCTTTATGATGGAGAATGAAAGTTTGTGGAGCAAATAAACTGATAAATATCTTAATAAGACCCCTGTCCCTTTCTTTATTAGTTAAATATAATTAGACCACTTAATCATGCTAGCACCTGCTTCCTTTTCTTTGAAATTGACATAATACTGCTACATACAGTACTGATATCCAACAGGAAAGGGGGGATTAAAGGGGATAGTCTACCTAATGAACTGTACCTAGTGTGTGCAACAGAGACAATAGTCATTGATGCTAGGGATTAGCTATGACTTATTTAGCAAATAGTTAAGTGCCTTCTAGAATCTTCTCTGAGAGTCTTCTGCAGTTTATGAAATCAACATTCCATTCATCCATTTGCCATTACTCATACAATATACATCTGCCTAAATATTACATCCTAGCCTTGAGCAGTATTCAGTTTTCTATATTAAAAAGTGATGTTTAATTTGACAATTGTTAACTTAACCTACCTAGTGTTGAGGCATTGAACAAACTTCTTTTCTGTGGGTCTAATTATGATTATCTATTACATTGAGTTGTTCTGGCTGTGCAAGGCTTCTAACTTCCAAAACATCAAATCAGTGAAAATAGCAGCTCAAAAATACAGGATAAAAGTAATTAGCAAGTCATCCATGGTTTTAAAGAATACCCAGACTTTTAAATCATTAGTTCAGCTTTGATTATTTTTATAATATTATGTTCATAATTTAAGGTTAGTGTATATTTACTTATTTTTACTAATTTGAAGAACTCAGTGATAGAGGAATTACAATTACTCAATATACAATGGATTTTCAGTTCTTGAATATATATATCAAAAGATGTCAAAACATGGCCAATTCAATGCAATTTCATGATTTTTATAGCCAGAAAACTATGAAAATACTCCTGGTGAAATCCTTTTTGGTCACAGAGGCTTAACATGACTTTACTCACAAACAGGAATACCAAAAAGAGCGTTCCATCCTCTCTCCCCCTGGAGATATCATTTTGTCTTCAGAGAGGAAAACATGTTCATGCTTTTCGGGAATGCAGAGTAAATCACTTGATTTACACAAATAATGTAGTCCTTCCCTGTAAAACTATAGTCCAAATGGAACCTGGTAAAACAGCAAACTAAAACACAGCGCAGATTGGCATTCCAAAGGTGACCCTCTCTCTCCTTGTCACTTCGTTGTCCTATTAACCAAAACAGGCCCATGATCATTCGGGGGAAGGTTTGACTATTGTAGAATCCAGATGCCAATCACACCAGCCTTTTAAATCACCTCACTGCTGACCCTGCCCAGAAATCAGGAACTGCCTTTAGGGAGATCTTTGTAGCAAACCACTGGGGAGCTGAGCATACATGTGCACCTGGATGCAATTCCCTTTTATTTGTCTTCACGAGAAATGTGATTGCTGATGCTGAATATCTTGCAGATGAGAACTCTCTACACTTTCTTCATAATAATGCTTTTCAAGGACACTAAATGATTGTCACAGATTTTTGTCTCTTAAGTGTTGGCCTCCCCCAAAATGGCCGAACTGAAATGCTTTAGGATGAAGAAATATGATAAATTACTGACCTATAGAGAGAGAGAAGAGCAGTCCCCAGATCAATATTCTTTAAAGCACATGTTTTATATTTTCACAGTATAATTCACATGCTTTATTATTATTATTTGGTATTTTAGTGAACTAGGACATCTAAGCACTTCATTAAAGGAAAGCTGATTATAAGCAGTTAGAGTGAAGGTGCAAGCAGGGCAGACTTGTACAGATAGACTAATTAGTAAAATCATATTAATTCTGACCTTCACCACCCTTGGTGTCCCAGTATTTGTTTTCCTCTGACTGGGAGCAAGCAAATTTGCTAGAAAGTGCTTTAGAAAAACCTAAAAAAATACAACTCCTGTGCTTTCACAGCAGATTTAGAGCACAATTTTTATTCAACCTTTGAAGTTCAATTTTGGGTATAGTTATTGAAAAACAAATAGAAAGATCTACTTCCTGACCTAGTAGTTTAACAGACAGATGTAATGATATAGAAAAATGGAGATAAAAGCAGTCACTGGGAACTTAGGTGCTGAGTCAAGACGTGACTCTGGACAATAACAAAGGTCCTGATATTTATGATGTGCACCTATCAGGAGAGAGGAGACTGTTTAAAACTTAAGCTCCTTTTTATGGATTTGAGATGCACAAGGACTCAAGTGTATGTTTTTGTAGAATAAAAAACGTCAAACTAATCCATAATACTGTCAAGATTGTTTAGTTTTGTTTTTTTTTCCCCCTTTACTACGAAGTTAACTAGTATGTGCTTAGGAAAAGCTTTCCCATGTTATTGGTGAGTGGGGATGGGTCATGTTTTTCCTCATTCACCAAATACATTGTAAAGAATTTAAAATGGATGCACTTGTTCTCACCCTCCTTTTTAAAAGTGAATAATTTTGAAGCCCATTTCTACCATTTTTCCTTGAGTGTGAAATGTTAGCATTAGGGCCTATATTGAGTAAATAAAGTTTCACTATACAATAACATTTGACTCATTACTTCAGTAAAATGTTATGCCAGATTGGTACCGGGGTAGTCAAATTTAATAAAATCGTATAATTTCCTTTGCATTATAAAGCTTTCCCCACCCCTATTGTGTGTGTTTGTGTGTGTGTGTGTTTAAGCTTTTGCACAATCAGTCTAAAACAAGAGTTCACAAAATTCCCCTGTAAAATTTCAGGCAGTGCATATTTATTATTTTGTCTTAAGTTCTCTGTCCTAACTTCTCAAATCTGCCAGGAGAGCATGAAAATGGCCTCAGGGAACATGCAAACAAATGAGGGTGACCAAGTTCCAATAAAACTTTATTTGAACAAGCAGACACGAGGCTGGAAGTTTGCCTGTACTTAGTCTAATGTGTAGTCCTAGCTTTTAAAATTAATACATTACCAATGACAATACATTTTTCTTTCACCCTGATACCAAGAAACCTAAAGATGGAGAGGAGATTAAATAAAATAGGAGAGAAACCAGTACACATAGTAGATAATAATGATCCATGAAATAAAGTATCTTGAAAAGATATTTTTGTTTACCCAACAGGGATAGAAATGGCCAATACAGCAAGCTGGAGTTGACCACAAAAACTTGGTAGAATATCTTCACTGAAAAAGAATATTTTTATTTAATGTTAACTGTTAAATCTGCCTTGCACATCTCATTTAGCATCACATCAAGATCCACTGTTTCCTTATACATATATTGTACATGTGTTTCACATACTCAGAACTGCATTCACAGACTTTTTGCCATCCTCCCAGGGTTCTATGGGGTCTCTGTTTACCTGCTTAAATTGTCCAGTGCCTCTTTCTCACAAAACTTAGGATATCTTGGAGTCTTCTCAAATTTTTCATTGCTTAGTTTTAAAAAATTCCTCAATAAATATCAACATATATGAATTTTATTCCTTTTCATCCAACTTAAATGGGTAAAAAGAACTTTGAGTAGAAAAAGAATAATGGCCAGCAACAATCGTGAAACTAGCACCTATGATGAAGACAGCTTTTGATTTACTAAAGTGAGACACTTTGTATATCTCATTTTCAAAAGAATAACATTTAATATAATATCTATTATAATTTATATTAGAATAAATGAGCATAGATTAATTTTATTTCTGTTTGGAGGGAAAGGACTCAGTAATATATCATCAAATTCCATCTTTCAAGCTGACTTCTAAGAGATCTGAAGAAATGCTTTATAAATGCATGCACTAAGAATTCTACTTGAATAGAGAAAAGTCAAATACTCTTGTGCAGACCGCCTACAAGGTCCACACTCTGAAAAGGACTCACAGATATAACCCTTGGACATTTTTTTGAAGGTTCTAGAAGGGAACTCAATTATTTCTATTTTCTTGATGAAGGGACTCAGGATCCTGCTAGTTGGGAAGTTATTTGACCTTAAGGTGCAGCTTCTATGAAAACAATATGGAGATTGCTTAAACAATATAAACAAAACTCCACTTCCAAGACTCTCTGAACACAATACCAGTGATACCACTTCCAAGATATCAATGAACACAAAAATCCTATTAGGAAAAGACTTATTTACTACTTTATTAGTAGCACTGTTCACAATTGCCAACATGGAACCGTTCCAGGTCTCACTGATAGACAAAAGGATACATTTCAAAAGAATACTATGTAGCTTTTAAAAGATTAAGTGGTGCCCTTTGGTATAAAATGGATGGACTTGGAGGTGATGCTAAAACTCTAAGTCAAAAAGTGACAGAATCTGGATAGTTTCACTTATCTGCTGAATGTAAACAATGGAAAAAAATACTACATACTGGAAAAGTATAACAGAAACAAATCTTTGTCTCGGTGAAAAATATGCTGACTCCTAGAAGGAATGGGGAGGACTTAAAGGCAGAGGGAAAGTGGAAGAATGAGTGAAGAGTGAAACATGTTGTTGAGTGAAACGTGCATATATGGGGAGTGAAAATATCCCTAAAGTTTTTGGACTTGTAGATGACTAATAAATACATGAGGAAGAAACCCCTAAGGCTGAGGTCATCTGAGTCATCTTTGACAATGGGTGCCACATCATCCCCACAAAAGGGACCTCAGTGGAAGTTCATGAAAGAAGGATAAGGACATATAAAAATTTTACTTATATGGGTGATTCAATGATTCTCCCAGGCAAACAGAAAAGTAAAACAACATACACTCCTCTTTCTCATCTCTCCTTTTCTCTCTTTTCTCTCCCTGAAATCTATTGCTTCCTCTGCGTTTAATACTGTGATTACCAAGAAGCATTCCTCATCACCTGAGACAGAAATCTGGCACCTTTCCTTCAATATGACTTCTTGCTCTTTTATCACATTCTGGCAACTTTTTCGCTTTGACCATTTCTCCTTTTATCTAACTCTTGGAACTAGCCCCTGATCCGGGACCTACTCCTAGCTCTGGTATATATTGTGGTTTCTCTGCCAACAGGTTCATTCTCTCTCAGCTATTTATCAAACCTAACCATATTACCTTTTTTATCAGTAACTTCCTATTGAGATGCACTGCCTGAATGTTTCTGCTTACCTGCTTACCTTTATTTATTTATTTATTCATATTTATTTATTTATTTTATTTATTTGTTTATTTATTTATTTATCTATGTATTCATTCAGTCATTCATTCATTTATTTTTGAGACTAGGTCTCGCTATTTTTGCCCATGGAACTGCAGGCTCTAGGACTGGGGTAACACATACTCGAGCAATCCCCAGTCTCAGCTTCCCAGGTAGCTGGGATTACAGGTGCATGCCACCACGCTCAGCTATTTTTTTGGAACTAGGTCTCGCTATGGACCCCAGGTGGGACTCGAACCGCAATCACTAGCCCTGGCTGCTTCATAGGCTGAAGCTTACTTTTAGCTTTCTCTTTGTACTCATCCATTTCCCCTCTCCAGGTCTATAACCATCTCTGAGACACATCTACTTTAATGCCACATCCTCTCTCAGATGCCCTGATCAGCATGCTGCTTTCATCTGGGATGGTCTCCCTTCACTGAAGTGCTTTTCTGTCCTTTCACCTGTCTAATCTAATATAGTGTTAGTCCAGCTGTTCTTCTAAATAGCCTTCCAACAACCTGCCCCCACCATGACCAAGGCTACCTTAGGGAGCCCCTCCTTTCTAATGTATTACTCCAGAAATCTGTAAGTTCTATATATTAACTCTTACCACACTCTATTGAAATGACTCCTTAACTTATCCATATCCCTAGTAGACTAAAATTATGCTTGTCATTTTCAGCTGTAACACAGTAAGCCAGCATAATACGCATACCAGATATTAATAACTTTGTTAAGTACAGAACTGACTAAATGAATTAACTGGAAAAAGGCAAATCCATAGGAAGGCTGATTAGAACTATGGTGAGATTTGTTGTGCATGCAAATATACTACATAATTTTGATCTACCACTTTGCAACTACAGATTAATAGAAGTGCCCTGTATGATTAGTCTCTATTGTCTTAATATTTTTGTTTAAAAGATACATCTTAAATTACAATGTACTAGAGGAAAAAAGAAATTATTAACGGCCCTTACTCATGAGGTCACTTCTCCATCAGTCATTATAGTCACCAAACTATCTCAGATTGCTTTTTCTGACATGTGTTCTTCATAGTTGGGAACTATGCATTATATCTCTCACAAACATAGGATCTCCTTAGGCTTTTTAAATTTTGAGGTTATTGAGTATTTTGACACCCTTTTCTGTATGTATCATTATGGCTTTTTGCAATAGGTTTAAGATAACAGTCATAATCAAGCATATATAGTACAATAAAAAGCACTTTTAATCTTGAAAGTGCTTTATAAACAACAGTGATCAATGCTTTGGATGGATTAACAGCATCAAACTGATTGAATTCTATTTCAAGGGCAGTGGAGGTATTGATGGCAATATTCTGGTTCAGAAGCAAGCCTGAAGTGATGGGAGGGAAGAGCATAGGTTTTGGAGTCAAATTTCCCAAATTTAAAATCTAGTTCCGCCAGCATGCTCTGTGCAACTTTGGGTCACTTCTCTGGAGCTCAGTGTCTGAAACTGTAAAGTGGATTACTGTGACATTTCCACATAGGAATCACTGCAAAAGATGAGCACATTCTATTTGTGTGATTTTTGTTATAGACATGTTTATGGCTGACTTAATTAAATGTACACTTTCGAATTATGTGCCTTTCCATCCATACATGTATTTTAGCATCTAAACCACATACATTGTTGATACTCATATCACCTCTCTCAACTATATATCTCCCTAGAAATTAATTTATTCAATCTGTGAACTCCTGACCTTTGTTTTTAGTTACTTTTTTTCTCTAGAAACTTAGATATTTTATGTCTCATTTCTGCATTTCTAAAATTTAAATTCTTTAAATTTTAACTTGCACTGGTAAATCTATTTTTTTCTCTTCATCACTAGCCTTCTAAGACTATCAGTATGTCCATTTTCCACCTATTAATCATTCCTCAAACTGTCACCAGAATTTGTTCTATCATTTCTTTATTGTAACTGCTTTCTTCAAGATTATCAGTTATTTTCAAAACAAGAGTATTTTTTTTTAATCTCTGCCTCTTGTTCTCCTAAAAAATTAACAGAACCATAACTCTTCAAAAAACATTAAAGAACTTAGTATTTCCCACCAGGTTTTCCCTGGTGCTTTCTGAAAACTATTTCTCAAGAATTTTGGCTCCACTTTATACAACTACCTTCAACAAAAGAACTTAGTCATATCGTCAGTTTTTCAATTTCACTTCATTTGTAAATTCTCTGATTGGCACTTAAGAAAGTGTATTAGGCAAAAACAGATACATCCCTTAATCTTAGGGAGCTTAAAGTCTTATTGTGAAATCAGGCATCAAACACATAATTATATAATTATGAGTTACTTCTGTCTAGAGCTGCAAGACATGTCAAAAACTCTTGCTGCCAAAAAAGAAAAAGGACAAGGGGTAAAAATTCCTTAAAATGCCATTATTTGGAGACACCAGTGAATGTCAGGATGTGTACAATCAAGACCCAGAAAAAAGAAAAAACATTTAAAGGATCCTTTTACTTATCTGTGATTTTCCCTTCTGTTTGCTGCATCCTGTATTGTAAACAGGGGTCTTGGAGGGAAAGGAGCGCCTTAAGGAACAGAAAGTTCAGGGCCCTCATAAATATGTCAGGCCTTTGTTAGTAAAATTAGCAGGAAAACAAGACCAGAAATAAGCCAGTTTTTCCACAATGAGAAGTAAAGCATCAACCCATCTCAACTGGGTAATTATCTGCCTGCAAAATTTTTTAAGTATTTGTTGAAAGGACGTAACAGTAATAACAGTCTGCAATTTATTTATACATAAATCTGGCATATAAAAAAATTTACCAGGAATAATGAGAATCAAATCAATAGGTGACTGGAAAATTAATATGTGGTCTAGTAATATACAAGGATGCTATTGAGCAATACAGAGGAATGGACTACTGATACGCACAGCATGATTAGACTGAATAAGGAAGGCAGAACAGTAATGATAATCTCATTATATAACATTCATCTGAAAGGCAAACAAACCTGTGAATAGGAGATCAGTGATTGCTCTATCTGTGGAAGAGGCAGAGATAGTGAAGAAGGTAATAGAAATGGTCTGTAGTTACCTAAGTGAAGCTTCTGTGGACAAATAACTCTCAAAAATATACGGAACTAGATCCTTTAAATGGATCTAGCATATTGTATGTAAATTATATCTCGATAGGATGGATAAATTAAAGCTGGTTCATACAACATTTACATTTGAGAACCATAGACCAGCATTGTCATAGACGAATGAACTTTGTTTACAGAGGAAAGAAAAATGAGATTTTATATTTAATTTGCGGCTCCTTAATTCCTTCAGATCTGTAAGCCATGTATATAGTTTAAATTAGACTCAACACTACAAATGGTAACGGATCCAAATAAGTATTCATTACACATATAAAACATGGGAAAAATAAAGTTTTAAGAAACCATGTTAACAACAAAAATCTATACAATTTCATATTTTTTTTTCTCTACAGAATTGTGGCCCTTTTGATCTCATTACTATTCAGGCAGAAATTTTTTAAATTAAAAAAAACTGCTTGTTTGTCTATTTGCGGCTATTTGTCATAAGAAAGAATTTAATCAGGAAAATATGATATAGACATTTGATACATAATCAGTCAGTTTTTTTGCTTTGATGCCACTGCACTTCTCTAATGCTTTATCAAAGCCCATGTAATTGGTGCTAATATGCTATGTTATTAAGTTTAACTTCGAAAAATAGTTTGCTGAAAACTGATTTCTTCTGCATACTTATAAATTCAGTAGTCAGAAAAAAATTAGAGAAATATAATTAAGGATTGCAAAATCAATTTGACACTCACTTAAAATGTGTTGAGTGGAAGCAGAAGCCTCAGCATACATCTGATGCTGTTCTCTCCTTGTTTACTTCATAAAACTGTGCAAATTAGAGCTTTAATTTACAGAGCTGTTAATGCCTCATTAAAAACTTTCAGTAAGTATCCTATATTGAGTTTTCTTTCCCTCTCCTTACATCTAATGCGCAACATTACCTGTTTTGTGGCATTTAAGACAACTTGTTTATGGATAGCAATCTAAACAGCTGATGTGAAATAAAAACATATTAAACATTTCATTTCAGGGAAAAACACTAGTAGTATATATTGTTTGGTATAATTTTTTTTTTGGTTAGAAGAGGAGGTTTAATATTGAAAAAAATGTACAAAAATATTCAAATGAGAAATGTTTTAGAATGTGTGCCACAAAATCAATGCTTCTCGATGAATAAGGAAGATAAAAGACTTCCTCTATGGGAGAAAAAAAAGTGAGAGAAAGATGGTATTTTTAAAAAAAGACAACTATTAAAGAAAATGTTTTAAGCCAACATTGATTTGTTTTTGTGTTTAGACAAGGATATTGCAACTATTGCTTGAAGTTTGGTGGCACATTCTTTAGTAGGTCTTTAAGGCAGTATATTTAAAGTAACTTACAATTTGATTTGAAGTTAGCTTTTTAAACATCACCTCAAAATAATGCCCTCACAATAGCCGAGGGCACAAAACTGAGATTGTTCATGGTGATAAAGTGATGGGAGAGCCTTGGGGTAGACAATAATCTTATGCTTTTGTTATATATAACATAAATAAAATGTTATATATATAGCATATATAATATATATTATATATAACATATATACATGGATATATATACACACACAGATATATATGTGCAATCAAAAATGCTAAAAAATGTATTCTGATGTTTCATAAAATATTCCAGTTGGGTAGTACATATAAAAAGAGGTTTTGTCAGTTGCTGTTCCATCAAAATCCAACTTCTATGAAGTAGAGTGAATCACCTCATGAGACTTTGGGACAAAATACAATCATCTGTAGTTATCAATAAATTGACCCCTTCAATTCATCCTGCAGTATCCTATGAAAGGGTCACAGAAAGACAGTGATGACCATATGAAAATATGACTCTTGATACAGAATCAGTGTTATTTTCAATTTTCTTTGCTTTTATAAAGTCACAAAAACAATACTTAAATGCACCTTTTCCTGTGATATAATTAAAACCCAGTGTTATTTCAGTTGAACTTAGAATCCCTGGTCTGAATTAGATTTTAAATCATACTGTAAACACACTAGTTCTTATAATGTCTGTTATTCACTAGACACTGCATTTGATTGACTATGAGCTGGAATCCAGTAGAGTTGTTTCCTGCAATCAAAGGTCTTAGGAGAATAGAACCTAGGGGAATTTGATTACTCTTAACTATTGTAATAAACTACCATTTTACTTCCCTGAGGTGTGCTTGAATCCAAACCATGCAATCAGCAACATAAACAACCCCAAATGAACATCCCTCAAAACAATGTTAGGACTTAGCATTTAAGAAAATGAGCCTGGACTGTAAATGTAGGTTTGACTGTTGTCCCAAGCATCAGTTATTCCATCTTATCACATCGCTCATGATTCTCCCAAGGTGGTAGTGATGAAATGGTAACTGGGGGTTTTGACACCAGCTTTGTGCCAGGGGGCCTTGATCTACTAATCAGTTAAAGTAAGTGTGGTGCCTAATCCACTTCACACAACTAAGACTCTTATCTTTTGAATACTCTTGAATAAAGCATAAACTTAATTGACATGAGAAGTGGAAAGAGGTTAATTTGATGCAGTTAAGATAGGGAGAGGCAAAGACTAGAGCTGCTGAATACAGAACTATAGAGAATTTGAGAAGCTGAAGGAGACACTTTTTAAAACCAAGACACATTTGCCAGAGGTGTGACTTTCTCACACACCCTCCCTTGGTAAGAACCTTCCTATGTCAAGGTATACATTCCTGAACCTGAATTCTACAACACTCCATTTTCTCTGGATAATAAATTCCATCTTTTGCTCAAAGTACCTGAGTTGATATGCAACCAGGGATGGTTAACTTAAAAGGAAATCACCAGCAAATGGATAGAGTCAAAGTGGGAAGGAGGAAATAAATGGAGGTTCTAGATTAGATCTTGGAGCCACAGAAAACACTCGGGGAGAGATGGTTTTTTTTTTTTTAAAGGGGGGAGGAGTAAATAACCAGCTATGAAGAAGAACTTACCTTCCAGTCAGGGATTGATGCATGAATTCAGTCACAGTGACCATCATTTATAATAATGCCCTGAGTCAAGCGGGCAATAAACAGAAACCAGCAGTCAAACTTTTATCATTTTTATAACTCTGTGTCTTATAACTTAACTAAGCTATTTTTGGGGATACTTCTTCTTGTTCCTTCTTGAAATTTCTAGAATAATATAAATTTCTAAAGTATATTTGGTAAATAAATAATTTCTTGGGGCTTATTTTCAAAATACATATTTGTTTTAGCCAATGTGATTCTTAAAACTTTGGTGAAAGATATTTTGGTTAGTTTGGTTTTGTGTATTTTCAATGCAAATTCTTAATGTGTTTTCCAAGTGAAAACAATCTGCAGTCCAGGATGTGTTATTTACTCTGGGATGATTAAAATTCTGAGACCCCCTTGCTCTTCCCTTGCATTTTGTTCCTTCTCCAAAAGTACTGTGTTTAAGCAATGGGTCATTTCTCATCTGAATAGCTAAGGTAGATTAGCAACATTGTTACTGATGCACTTGATATTTTTCACTGTGGAACATCCTAGCAAAAGATTCTTATCTTGTCTGATAAGATAAAATGTGTATAATACTTAGAGGATAAAGGGTATCATTACCACAGATGCCTTTAAATCAAATCTCCTGATCTGCATGAGATTGCATTTTTTGCTCTCATTTACTAGTTCCCCCCATCTCCAAGAGAATTCTAATATAGTTACAGGGTTCCTGGCTTATACTTTGACAGTTAAAACAGCAGGTTGGATTTTTTTCTGTTCAGCAAATGCAATTGAAGACTTCCTGAATTTTAGTGAACTGACCTTGCCAAAGCATTTCATATTTTCTCTAGATTTGCTCCTGGAAAATCAAACATTAAGCAAGTTTGACAGTCCAGCTAAATTCTGTAAGCTCATCTATCACATTACATATGGTAATTGGTTTTAAGTTAATTTATAATTAGTTTCATGGTTTGTGTTTCTAGTTTTCTGACGGAATTTTCAGAAACTTTCATGTAAATGAAGAGCTGTATTATGTAAATAATGTTCAATAAAACCTTCATTTATCCACTTCACCCTAATGAGTTGCTTTTGAAAAAGCTAATTTTATTGTGTTTTTCAAGTAATCCTCTAGTAGTCAGCCATGGATTTTTCTACTCCAATAGATTTCAGTTGTAAATGGAAAAATCAAATTTTTTCATCAATTAAAAAAGTAATAGTACCAACTGTAGGCACAAGAGTTATTCTTTGACCTAATGCATATTAAGCAACTAATATTTATGAAATGCCTCCCTAGATAATGTAGCTAAAATAAAAGAATAAGTTCATTTTATTAATTCTTGTCCTCAGGAGCTCTGATTGTGGGCTGGTGATCATCTTAGAAAAATTCCTAGTGTGATGTTTTTTTTAGGAAGGGGAGGGGAGAGAGAGAGAGGCAAAAGGCCAACCCAGCCTAGTGTTGTCCTGACAGAGCTGTCAAACACCAATAAATAAAGGGATGATGGGACTCCACATGGCATTCCTTACCCTTGATGGGAGGACCGTGTTCCATTTGGGAGGACACACTTTTTAAAACCAAGACACATTTGCCAGAGGTTTCAAGTGAGAGCAACAAAAAATGATGAAGAGCCTTGAAAATGGGGCCTCTAAGAAAAGGCTGAGAGACTTGAGAATGTTCAATCTTAAGGAGCGAAGACAGGGCCACAGGATAACTGTTTACAGATGCATAAAAAGGTGTTATGGGGAGGAGAGGGACCCATATTTTTCTTGTTAGTCAACAAAGACACTCCAAGAAGTAATAGGTTTAAAACACATTGGGGGGGAAATTCAGGTTAAATATTAGATTAAATTAGGTAAAATAGAAATATTTAAAATTTTATGGTTCCAAGTATAATTAAGTTGTGAAGACTAAATCAAGTTAGAATTGGCATAGAAATGTAAGCATACAAACAAATCAGGTCTGAATGCAGGGGGTTAATAATTAAAAGAACTTACATTTGCATAAAATGTTATTAGCATTTTTTCAAAAGTAATTTTACATGTATTATTTTATGGATCTTAGGAAACAATCTGAGGAGTATCACTAATAGTTTCAGAAGAAATGGAATTTCAGAGAATGTGTATATTGTTTCTACTCTTCCCATCGCCCCCCCAAATTAAACATAAAAATTCTAGAACCACATGAGCAAAACTGGTCACAGGATCCTTAAATTCTTTGTCAATATGTTTTCATTAGTACCCTTGCATTTGCTATTGGATTTTTTCACTGTGGGTATTATTGTTGAATCAGTAGTGAAATTTTTGTTTTTGGAGTTCTATCATCACTTTTAAGATACATTCTGGACATTTCCATTTCCATAGGAATTACCTAAGGTGAGCCATGGTAATGCTTATGCTATAACAAAATAACAATTTTGTTTTCACAAGGAACAAGAACTTATGTGCATTATGTTTATATTTATTGTTTGTCATCTGTGACTACAGGATTGATTCAACACTTTGGTATTATGATTTGACAAAGCATTGTCAAGCCAGTCTCTGGAGGTAGGGTGGTAGGACTGCTTCTACTGTTACCTGTTAGTGGAGTGATTCCGTTCCACCATCTATGAACTTCATACTCCTCGTCTCTGGAATGAAAACCATGATATATCCTGTTCTATTTCCAGATTAATAGTGATGATCAAATTAGGAAATATGTGCCAAATTATTTTTTAAATATTTTTAAAGGTAACAATAGTTTGTAACATGAGCATATTCACAAGTATAGGATCCCACTTCTTCAGGTGTGTAATGCCCACACCAAGGGGGCAATAGTCCCCCACTATTCTTCTACACCCTCCCCATCTTCTCTGGTAGGCTCAGTTTTACAGTCAGATTTCTCGGATTTGTTTTTAGTTTGGCATTGTCTTACTCTTTATTTTTCTTCTATTTTCCCCACATCTGAGCGAAAGCTCCCAATATTTGTCTTTCTCACTCTGACTTATTTCTTTTAGTATAATTCCCTCCACTCCCATCCATATTATTGCAAATAGCAAGAGTTCATCTTTTGAATAGTTGAGTACTATTCCACTCCTCCACCATTTCTTCCTGACCTACTCATCTTTCCTTGGGCACTAAGGTTGCATCTACAAGTTGACTATTAAAGTGGCACTGCAAAATATATTAACAACCTCTGCAAATACATTAATTATAAACTGTGAGTCATAACTTTGAGTGGGGGGATGTGTATATTGTTCTTTGTATAGTGTGGTGATTTTCATTTGATAATTCTAACTTCACTTCCAATCCTACCTTCCCTTTTGATCATAGAATTATTTTTGAAATGTCATATCCCTAAGGCCAATGTCTGTTCTAACACTGAAATTTTGCTAGCCTAGAGTAGGTATTTAATAATAGTTCATTGAGTGAATTAGTGAATAGATGAATATTTTTCATTAGATACTATGTCTAGATGTGAAACCATTAAAATTAATAAATATTATATAGATGTGCTACTTAATATAGTGATTTGTTTTTATACAATAGATACATATACATGATTATATGTTTCTAGCATTATATATGAGATATTCCAAACTTCAGAATACAAAGAAATTAAATCCAGTGGAAAAGACTGACTTGCTGGCTATTATAAAACTTTGTATCAGGGGACTTGTTTTCCAAAGAAAGGGAGGTTGCTGATTCCAAAGAATTACCAAAGAAAATAACTTGATTAACTGCCAGAATCTCCTGATATCTGGGAAGATATTTTAGATTCCCTGAACCATGGACACAGATAGTACAATGAAATAATCCAGAAGGCAGATGTAAAGAAACACTCCTAGTATGTATGCTGAACTTGTGAAGAAATAAATGAAGGAGTTTCAGGGAAATTTTAAGTCTCTATAGACTCTACAATGCACAATAGGGTACCTTTCATCCCCACAAAGCTCAGAGGACCCCCTAGCAACTTCCCTGCAGGCAGGCTGCAGCAGGGTGATAACCAGGAGAAGGCAAAGAAGCTTATTACCCTCATGCCTAATGTTAAAAGTGGCTCCAATTTTGTTTTCTTCCAAGATTAATGTGAATATGGCAGGTCCAAATGGGAAGAATCTTAATTATAGTTGCAGAAAGTTTACATATTATTCCCCATGTCTTCCTTTTATTCAGTGTACCAAATAACAGAATCTATTTACCAAATTATGAAGGTTTGATGGAGAAGGCAAAGTGTGATTTGAGTAAGTGGGAGCTTTGCTTTTGTCATTAAAGGAAACCTCACACAGTATACAATGTAAAGAGCAAATCTCCTAGGGGAGTAATTCAGTTTCTTACATAGAGGAAAGGCATATGTTGTTACTGATGAAGCCTCTGCTGTGGAAGCACAACTCACCCCAGGAAAAGCTGGCAGCAAGCCCTGGCCACTTGACATCCCTGCTCTGTGCCTCTGTCCCACAGGCCTGAAGCCTTCCTGTCCACCTAGGGCTACTGGGCCTTTGGAAACTTTTCTCAAGAATTACTCTGCTGCCTGCTCAATTAGGGGCAACTGCCTGCCTCTGTCAAGCTCTCAGGTACCTGTCTTGAGCCCTTGTCCCTTTGGGCTCCCATCTGGACAGTAGTCTAATGTGACAGATGTCACTTTGATAGCATATCTCTAATAGCAATGGGTTCCTGAGTCAGAGATGCACTATGACTGATTCTAAGATGCACTGTGACCTTCTAGAGATCATTTCAGAATTCAAGACATGAGCTCAAATTGTTGCTCTGTGAGAAAGAACTCCAGACTTTGTCCCACACTTGTCACACTTGTCATGTTTCTATTTACAGGTCCATCACGTGTCAATGGTTCATTTATTAAATATTTTTTGAACAGTGGCAAAGTAACCAATGATGTAATAGAGTGCTAAGTATCTATATAAACAGATATGTTCTATGGCTTTAATAAGTTGAGAAAGTACAATTCCCTTATATAAATACTTGATATAAACCCACCAAAGTAACAGTGTGTATTGAGTACCTACTACTAATAGTAGTGCCAAAGAGTTTGGTGGATTATAGACAAAAGCCCTACCTTCAAAGAGATTGCATTTTAATCAGCAGATGAGCAGGAATCTGTGTTCTGTGTTAACTCAATAGCAAAAAATTTTTATTTTCCTACAACTTATCACTTTATTATTTTTCAGCTTCAGAGTACGAAAGTCAAATTGCCTTTGATCCTATTTGATAGGGATTAGAATAGTTTTGCTGTTTTAATTTAAATATATTTAGAGCAACCCTTATCTGAAGGAAGCTTATTTTTAAATTCTCAATAAAATGAGTTAATAACCTTCTAATTAATTGTTTATGTTCCCCAAAGTTGGGATGAGTAGAGAAAGAGGGCATGACACTGTAGAGCTCTTTTAGGCAAGAATGAGATCAGAAGATCAATGCTCATGTAAATTAGAACTCCAGAAAAGCACTGAACAGCAGGATCATATCATCAAAAGTCTGGCTGATAGGTTTGGGACTCACTCAACTGAACCTATTTAAAAGTACATTTTAGGAAGACTAAATAAACATCAACATGACGGTCTATTCTAAGTCAGGATCTTGCTTTGTCTATTTTCCAGGTGATAAAACACTGACTGTTATTAGTGTTATCATCAAACTTATTGAATAGTCAATCTGGAAGTTAATCGCAATACACAGGAAGGAAAGAAAATGAATTTTTATCTTTTTTTTGTTTGTTTCTCTGTAGAGGGAAAATTTTTTTCAACAAATTAAGTCAGCTGTGACTCAAGGGTCCATTATAACTTCAAGATTTTTTAACAGCTTGTGTTTAGGGTATGGGACATGAATTTTGCTCCAAAGTGGTGACATGGGCAAATGTAAGCTCTTGGGAGAAATTTCAGGGAAGTCTTTTGAGCCAATAGTCAGGACACAGACAAGCAATTCCCACCCTGGCTTCCTGACCTTGCCTGATCTTCCTTTGCTGTTAGTCAAGGAAATGCTGAAGTGAGAAGAGGAAGGAGGGCTAAATGAGCTAAAATGATCAGAACTGGAAGAATGCAATAGATAGTAGATGGGAGCAAAAGTCAGTGATGTCTTTGACACAGGCAGCTACACTAGGGATAAGGAAGGGAGGGCACATGAAAGTTAGAGGCTCAGTTTAGCAATAATTATCTACCTAGTTCTATTCTCTCGCTCTCTCTCTCTCCATATATATATATATATATATATATATATATATATATATATATATATATATATATATATGTGTGTGTGTGTGTGTGTGTGTGTTAGACATATGTATGTGCATATTTAAGTTTGTTTACACTGAGTTTTAAATAGAAGTCATCAACTATTTTGGTTTCCTGTCTTTTTTATCTTTTATCCATCTCAGCTTCATGTTGTCTTCCTGAATCTTTCTGGGCTGATGATTATCCTGACACCATGCCCACTCATCAGAGAAGGGTGTTTTGCTCTGAGTCAGAAGCATGAGGGAGTTAGGTTATATAATATCTACATATTACTGGTAGAACAGTCAAATAAAATAAGTCTATCAAGTGATCAGGTAGAAGTCAATAAAAAGGTCAATAAAAAAGCAGAAATGAGCCCAAAAGACAGGGTTAGATTATTAGGCATGCGGGAAAATGTCATGAAAAATAAAAGCAGGAAAAGCACTGTGACAGGATCTTGTCCCTACAGCCTCAGGGAAGAGTGTGATAAAATTAATTGAAGTTCATCACCCATGAAAAAAGACTCCATTTGGGGCAGTAGCTGCACTGACTACATAGCAGTAGTGATTCTTTAGCCTCAGACAAAACTAAGTAATAATAATGGAAATAATAATAGATTATCTTATTTTTGCAAAGAAACTCAAATATTTTTGCCTGTATTCAGTTGAATAAAATGTTGATATGCTCTCTCAAACACAAAGTGCTCTCTCCAACTAAAACTGGGTAACAAACAAGCAGGGAACTAATTTTACAAGGGGTCTGGACTCTGAACCCAGCACCTACCAGAGTTGTTTCCACCCACACCCACAGTTGCAAGACAAGCCAGGTTAAAGGCAAATAGAACAGAATTTATTTACAAAGAGAGAAGAGAAGCAGGAATCACTGAGGCCATGAGTGGCCCCTTGTTTGTCTTACCCAATAGTTCACTCTCTAAGTCCTAAGCAAAGCTGCACATATTCCAAGATCACATGGTTCCAAAAGGATGAACACGTTCTCTGAACATGCAGGGGAGTTTCAAAATGAGACCGTTTTCAAACAAAAATGTGTTTCCAAGTAACTTTTCTGTTTTCCCTCATGTCTGCTTGGATCAGGACAGAAACCCCCTAATCTTGTCTGTCTCTTTTATGAGTTACAGCCTGTTTGCTGGGCCAGAGAGCCCCCAAATGGCCGTGCTCCTTGTCTATGCTCCCACAGCTCAGATATTCTCTCCTGCCAGACTCTGCCCACAGTGTCCCTTCCCTTTATCTGGGCACTAATGAAATTATTCAATTCAGCTGAGTCATCCAGTATCAAACAATTGTCAGTTATAAGGTCTAGATGTATTTAGTCTTACACACTAGGATCCAAAGAGTAGTAGTGGATCCCATCTGCTTTGAAAGTATCATCTGGTAGCAGTGTAAGACTCATTTTTCCATAGGATTTGTAGGTAACAATCTAATTCTAATACAGTCACATTTTCTCTATCTCATAGGCAGGTATGGTAATTACTTTAAAAAAACCTAAAAATCTGTAAATATTTCAAGTATGTGTTATCAATTATTTGATGCTCCCATTTTATTATTCAATTGTACTCTTTTAAATTCCAAAATAGATTATCATTGATTGAAGTAAACCAACCACACTAATAAAATTTGTCAACATGTGGAAACCCAGCTTGATCTTTTAGCACATGAACAAGGGACACCAAAGGACCCCAAACTTGCAGGATATACCCTTTAAAACAGGGTCTTGCCATCCACTGCATAAAGACAAAACACGCTCATAGTCTGAAGGGACTTTAGCAGAATTATTGTACCTAGAGAGGGGAGAAAAGTGAGGGTATTTTTTTGCAATAAAATACTGACAGTTTTCCATCTCTTCCTGGGTATGTGACTTGCTATACTGGGTCAGTCTGAAGTGGGACCACTAAGACCCAAAAGTTTGTCACAAATCTGGTGGGAGCTATAGGAAAAGGGTTCTGAAGCATGTCCCAGAAAGAATAAAAGATGGTACCACATCAAGATTATGACTTCCCTTGTCGGCTCCACCATGTGTGTCTCCCTCGTGTCTCTTCCAAGTGTTTCTACATATCTCTTCATGTGTCTACTTCTATGTCTCCCCCCAGCAGTAACAGGGGAAAAATCAGGGCAGATAAGCAAGAGCTCTCTCCTTTAGACCCCCTGCCTTTCCTGCTAGGGAGCTTCAGTTCACCTGGCCATTCTGCACTGCCCATAGCCCCAGTAGTTGCACCAAGGCAGCAGCAACTAAGTGGGAGGAGGGAATGTGGTCTCTCCCAGAGAAGACCAATAAAGATTGCTCTGAGCAAATTAATTGCCTTTTGAATCTATCAACGTGTAATTTATTATCTTGAACAAAGTGCTGTAAGGAATAGGAATAGAGTAAAAGAGTCACATATTTCCTAACTTTGGATTAGTCTGACCCTCTCCTATCTCAAAATGGCCATTCTCCCAGTTGAAAGAAGCAGTTTATACATCAACAAAAAACTGGGAAGATTTGGGTCAGCACTTTTAAGAAGTCAAGGTTGTGGGTTCTGAGGTCTTTGTGTTTTAGAATTTTGAATCTGGATTCATTTTGCATCCCAATGGGATGATTCATTCTATAGATGTGTATGTGTCCCAGTCACAATAAATAATAGGGTATTTTCTCTCTGGCATGACTCTACATTGAATAGTAGTCTATTGTTTGAGCTGTATTTTCTTTCTCCCTGCATATGTGTGTGTATGATTTTAGCATTCTAAATTTAAAGATAATTTTTGTACAAAGCATATTGCTCACATATTTTGTGATACTTCAGGAAATACTTTATACAATTTATTAGCCTTTAATCTTTCATGTATTATTTGCTAGAACTAACGTAACATAGCACCCACAAACTGGGTGACTTGTGAAGTAGTGATGCATCGTCTCAGTTCCAGAGGCCAAAAAGTCTACAATAAAGATTTTCTAAAGTTTTGTGGTTTCTCCTAAAATGGGGGGGAGGGATAATCTAATCTAGGCCTCTCCCTCTGGCAGCTTGCCTTTTCATGGTTTCTGTGCACTGTCCTGACTTCTGTCCTTGTCCCTACATGATGTTCTCCCTATATGTTTGCTTGTCTCGCCCCTGGACATATTTTCATAAAAGCATTATCATAGTGGAAGGGACATCCTACTCCAGTAAAAGTCTACCTTAGTTAATTCTGTCTCTAAAGACCCAGTTTCTAAATCAAGATTCCGGGGTGTTCAAACTTCAACACAGGAGTTTGGAGGGGATGCAATTCAACTCATAGCAATCACCCTGCAGAACTGATGAGAACATGAATTGATTTGGTGCAGGAAGAGATAACCTAATCAAGAAGAGGAATAAAACAGCCCCAAGTAATTCCTTACATTTAATTTATTTAATAAAAAATATATATAAATTTGCAAACACAGCATGGCATAGTGTGGTAACTAAAGCAATTGGATGACGTCAAAAATTCTACCAATTAGTATTTAATCAGAGATGATGTATGTTTTTATTTGAAATTCATCCTGTAAAATGCAATATAGCTAATTAGACAATTTATTTTAAAATGATATTTTTTGTATTGGTAGAGATGGCATAGCAATCTTTCAAATTTCCCTCAGAATGCTAGGTTCAAACATTAATGGCATGAGGTAATGATGTCTTCATCATCTCCTGCTGATTTTAGCGTATCTATAGCAATAAGCAAAACTCACCATCTTAATCTATTTTATAGCCTTTTTTGTGACTTTGTGATTATAATAAGAGCACTGTTTGATACTAAATAGACATATCCATTTGTCTGCATATATAATGTGATAATCACATGAGATGCATAGACTGATGACTTCATATCCATTTCTTTCTTGAATATATTAAGGCTAGCCATTAACGCTAACTTTGACAGAAACTCATTGTTCAATACCTTAAGAAGATCAGTTTTGGACTATAAATGCAGAATCCCAACTAGCAAAATTATTGTCTTTTATTTTAGTTTTCAGCTATTCACTGTGCTTATAATAGTAAGACTTCACATAGTGAGAAAATTGTTTTATGATTTAATCCTAGAAGACCAAGGAATAGCATATTGAGTGTGTGCTGCTCACATGTAGTTGATTTTACATGTGTGCAAATCTACCAGAAAAGAATAAACCACTGACAGTAATTATTTTCCAATCTGTTATATTTTTCTTACTGTGCAATGAGGGAGTTATAGTAAATAATCATTTAGAATCCCCCCTTTAGCTCAACCGTCTATGAGTATGTGTTGGTGATAATAATAGGTGATAAGTTAGCATGAGTTGATTGTAACTGAGATTGGAAATTCAAATTAAGAGTGAAATTTAATTATGTGTAGGGACAAGGATAGTATTTTAATGTGGCATCTGGTTGGTCATCAGACCCAGCCGTAGCTTCTTGAGCATTGCGATCCTGTATAAGTATAGTAGCTTCCTCGCTCACTTGACAAAGTATTAACTTGCTCCTGTATACCTTTCATTTAATCCCTTCTTCAAACATGGGCAATAGATTGAGAGAAGACTAGTCATTTGCCCAAAGTCAAGTAGGAGTAGTACTTAAATCTATAGACCAAAGAACTCCAAGTCCTTGCTCACCACAGACTCCCTTTGCTACACAGCCACAGTAGTATGTACAGTCACGATTTTTTCTTCTTGTGCGTTACCTCTGCTGACTAAATGTGGCTATCTGGTTGAAAATACTACCCTGACTGATCAGAGATGCGATGCAGTTAAACTAAATCATGCAGATTTGGGTGCTTATGTGGCAACGAGATGTGTCTTGCACCCTGTCACCTAAGTGTGACACTTGCCATCCATTTGGGCATCCCATTCTTGAATTCCTGCAGAAATATGCCCATTCAATCAAGCACATGATGTGAAGTGGTGTTTGGTGGACATGTTTGGCTACTTCTGAAAACAATGGGATACAATTTATACTTAACATGTTAGGTTTTTTGTTGTTGTTATGATTTTTGTTATTGTTAATTTTGGTTTTGGCTGCAAATACTGTCTATGACAAAGGAAATATGAGAAGCTTGTTTACTTGCTGGACATTTTTTATCAATGTGTATCCTTCAAAAATAGACTGTTGATTTGAAAAAAGTTTCAAATATACTGTATTTGTGTTATTTGAATATTAATTGTCCGGAGATACTTATGTCAGATTGGCTAAATCAGTTGACTTAATTGGAATTTCAGTTTAATATATATATTTTTTTACACTTTTAACTGAGTAACACTTACCCTATTCTTCTGCCTAGTACTTTTCCCTCCTCTTCAAGTTGATGATATAGTTTTCTAACTTTAACCTAATGTCATTTTCCAGGTCTTGTCAATTGAAAAAAATGTGTTTAAATGTTTATGCATTGAAATCACCCTTGAATCAAACTGTATATAACGTCTCCTCATTTATAATGAGGGATAGAAAAATTGAGGAGTCAGATTTAAAACTTTTATGTTCTACATTCCTTGCTTTGACTTGGAAAATAATCAGTCCAGATCTTAGGTTTTCTGATATAAGATTCAAACCATTTTGTAAGTACAAAAAATAGCTTTTGTTCTCAATTATTTCTACCTCTCAAAATTTCTGACTCAAAATAGCTTAGAATAAGTGTTCACCAATGAGAGATGAGCACAGTTCAGAGCAGACATCCTATAAGCAACATTATGGAGCCTATCATCTGATTTATTATAATACAAATATTATAATCAATCATAATATTCAGTGTTCCATAAATCCACAGTTCTGTGAAAGGGATACGAAAAAAAAAAGAATTAAGCTATCAGTGAGTTTACTAAAAAAAGGGAAAAGATTTCCTGATTATCATTACTCAGAATTAGTCACATATATACATGGTAATTATTCATATTTTAAGCAATAATATGAAAATCAACATAAAGCCCTGCAAGGAACAGCTTTTTATTTTCTCTAAGATGTGAAATAAATAGGTCTATGTGCTAATTTAATTCCCTTTGAAGTTAATGACATGATGGATTTCTGAAGCATTAAATAAGAATAAATACTACCTGATATTTCCATGTCTGAGCCCCAGGAAAATGACTTATATTTAATAATACCTTCTATTTCGATGCCTTAGCCCAATACTTTCTCCTCACTCACCCTTTCATTTCTTATTCCTCTTAATCTTTTTCCTTGTAAGTCACTGGTCATCAGCTATCATAATGAAGAAGATATGACCTTATACTATGAGCCTGGAGATACGTGCATTCCATTCAGCATCCTTGTTTTTGAGTTTTGGCACAAACCCCCTCACTGAAGTATAATTCATGGAGGGTTTCAGAAACACCTTTCTTGACAAATTTAAATCTGGCAAAAAAAAAAAATGAAGGAAAGCATAAACAGCTGGGACTACATCGAACTAAAAAGCTTCTGTACAGCAAAAGAGACAACAGATGAAACACAATCCAAAACAAGAAGCCCAGTCAAGAAATGGGGGGAAGAACTTAAAATACACTTCTCCAAAGAGGAAATCCAAATGGCCAACAGGCACATGAAAAAATGCTCAGTATCACTAGCAATGAGGGAAATGCAAATCAAAACCACACTGAGATACCACCTTACACCAGTAAGAATGGCCCATATTAAAAAAACAAACAAGCAAACAAACAAACAGAAAAAAAATGGCCAACAACATGTGCTGGTGTGGTGGATGTAGAGAGAATGGAACTCTCTAACACTGCTGGTGGGATTGTAAACTGGTCTAGCCAATCTGGAAAGCAGTGTGGAGGATCCTCAAACTAACAAAAATGGACCTACCATTTGACCCAGCAATCACTCTTCTGGGAATCTACCCAAAGGGGACATCAATCTTATACAAAGGGACACCTATATTCAGCTGTTTATTGCAGCACTATTTATAATTGCAAAGACACAGAAACAACCCATGTGTCCCAAAATAGATGAATGGATGAAAAGAATGTGATATATATACACAATGGAATATTACTCATCAATTAAAAATGACAAATTTGATGAATTTGAGATAACATGGATGGAACTAGAAGAAATCATATTAGCAGAAACAAGAAAGAAAAAAACACAGAGACCAAATTATTTCACTAATATATGGGATATAGGAAAAACAGTCAAAAGACCAGGAGGAAAGGTCAAAGCAAACTAACAACCAAACTAAAGCACACAACTGGTGGGGGGAAGAAGGGATGGGTGGGGGCGAGCAGGGAAGGGAGATGGTGAGTGATCCCCAGGGAACACAAAGATGTGAAATATATATATATATTAAATAACAATAATAACCATCACTGATTAAATTTGCTGAACTCAGGCTTGATACAGTCTTGGAGGCTTCCAGGTCAGACCTAATTTGAAGGGGCAATAGTGTTTCTCTTGACAGAAACCACTAACTGTATCAAGTGTTTGGCCTATCCCAAACTGCCCTTCCATAGTACAGAGATATGAATTCAAATTACATTTTATGTGTTCAAATAAATTTGAAAAACATTATGTTAAATTGGGTTAGCCTGCCTTTTGTTTTTATTCTGTTTCATGTTGATATTGCATGATTCCTTGGGCTATTTCATATGAATTTCAAAGAATGGGTATTTCCTAAACATTACTAACCTTGAAACTCTTTTTTTCTGCTCATTCCTACCTTTGCATTTATTTTGACATTGTACTTAGCAGGGTTCCACATATAAATATTTTGGGAATTTGAAGATGAAGATAGGTTTTTCTATTAAAGTTGAATTTTTCACCCACTGGGAGAGAAAACGCATTAAGCTTTTATCAGTCTTTAACATTTTAACATGGATTAGACTTTCTACTCTTTCCAGATTATAAGCAGTTGAGAGCAGGTTTTCACTGAGGGGAGAAGAACACATGATTTGAAATACCATGTATCCCGAGGGCATTAGCAGAGGACTAGCATCACAAATGTTCCAGGGCTAGCAGAGGGATGCACATTCAGTGCAGGGCTGTAGCAAGACCAGACACAAGTTACATATAGGATATTGTGCAAGTCTCTCTTTTGCCAAAACAGAAGTTTGCTAGGTAGTGGTTATCCAAACATTTAGCTCATTTAGTACAGTGAATCCAGCTACCTTCGTAACCAATGGTCGGTGCTGAGAGAATAAGGGGTGGAAGTCAAGCAGAGTGATGTTGGAAATAAGTGTTCAATCAGTGACACTTGGTTTAGCGCTGACTTTGTGGAGTTCATGACCCTTATTTCCCAACACAACCCAATTTCACAAAAATTTGTGGAGAATTCTTTAGATATCCAGTAGTATAAAGAATTTGTAAGATAAATACAAAATATAAGATATTTCTGTTCTTTTTCTCTGGCTTTAACTAAAGGGGTTTGCAGTATGAAAAAAAAAACAATTGGATGAATTTTTTAAGAAAGAAAATATACTCAGTGTGAGAGTGAAAAATACAATTTCTTTCCTGTGAAAGAAACATCTTCCTGGGTCAAGAGTCTGGAAAGAAAAGTCAGATAATGCCCCTTCACTCAAAGTTTAGGAGAAGAAATAAAATAATATATAAAAGCAAAATAAGTTGTATCATATTGCTGTCCAAAAAAATGGGAGGTAGCATGGAGAGTAGTCACAGACCTGGAATTTGAGTCCTTTATCAAGTTCCTAGCTTAAACTATTCAGTTCAAATACTTTCTCTAACTCCTGACTAGGTTCTGTGGGCTATCATAATTCTCTGAGGCCTCTTCATTTCAGTTCTAGTTGTGATGATGGCCATCAACTTGCATGTCTGATAGAGATATAATGGAAAAAAATAATGTGTATAATACCTGAAAGAAAAGCTGGCATAAAAAAATTATGAGTTTATTATCGTTAACAATAAATGATAACCAGTTAAGATGAACAAACAGGGCTCCAAAAAGATCTGAAGATGACTGCTAAAGGGCAGGTAGATGTTAAGGATGCAGATTGGCCAAGCAAATTGTAATAGGGGGAGGGACGTAGTGGATTTAGGCATCAAGATGAGAATTTAAAGGGCATATTTGAGAAATAGCAAACACATTAGTTTCGATAAGTACAGGGCCTTTATTAGCTTTTCTGATCATTTTTGTGGGGAAACAGTAGGAAATGATCTGGGAAAGTTAGTCTTGAAATATACAATAAGGGGTTTTCATCTAATTTGTTTACAAAGGGGACCCAGTTAATGTTTGCTTAGCAGAGTGACAAAAAAAAAAAAAAGCGCCATTGTCATTTTCAAAACAATCTCAAAATCTCTTTCTATATTATTTTTAAGACAACTTACAATTTTAAAAAGGTCTTCAATTTGAGTCCAAAGGATGAATTCAGATATATCATTTATATCTTTAGAATTAAGCTTCAGTGTTTTTAAAGTAGGGAAAGCAACATCTAAATCACAATTATTTTTTTAGGATTCATTAAATCATATGAAAAAGGACCTAATGAAGTGCTAGGCATATCTATATATTCAATCAATTCTTTATGTAATATCGTCTCATCAAAACAAGTAGGGAATAACATTAGAAAAAAATGTTTTAATCCAGGGTCTCCATCCTAAAAAATCTGTCAACATTCTTCACATGATAGTCAATTCATCAGTCTCTTTTCAGAGTGCTATTCAAATTCTTGACCCTAAAGATGTCAACTTTAAACATCCCATCTCATTTATAGTTACAGTGAGTTTCTCCAAAGTTTCCAGCGTCCCTGAGGTTATTCATCCTGAGTTGCATCTTCTGGGCTGACAACTTCAAAAAGTTTAAAAATACACTGATTTCTGAATCAGCATCTTTTTCTTAGAATATAGACAGCATATCTGGTTGGCAGTTATTTTCCAATTGTTCTTCCATGCTGATCCTCTATAATGGTTCCAAGGAAAGGAACAGGACCAACCTATAAATAAAAGGAAAAAAAATAATAAAGAGAACATAGGGTAATTGACAGCTTTGCTGCGACGGCATTTCAGCTCTTTGACACTTCCTCTTCCCGCATTGATTTTTATGTTCACTGATTCTTGGTTTGGATTTTCTCTTTTATTTTTTGATTGTAAAATGATATATCATTTAGGTAATTTTCCAAAATCACCTCTATTATTTCATCAGTGGCATGCAGCACAGATGGATATTAGCAAGGTCTCTGTATAACTGCCAGCAATAGAGGTAGTAACATCGTCCTGAGCACTTTCTCGTGAAACAAATCAGATAAAAAAGAGAAATCATTGCCAAAGCTGGCCACGATAGATGAAGTGGATCCAATAACAGACATCTCAATGGATACGTGTAGATGATTCAATATTGTGTGACCTTTCCTTTCAAACTCACTCACAGGAAATGCATTTTAACCAGTGCAAGGAGACTGTTCTCTCTTCCTCACTGTCCTCCTTAAAAGAAAATACTGTTTTCTGCATCAAGGCCATCCAATAAATATAGTGTGAAAATTGCCTGGCTAGTGTTAGGAAAAGAGAATTTTAATTCCAGTGCAATTAAGAATAACTCAACCAGAGCCCACATCTCTCTCCACTCCTACCCCACTCATCCATTGCTTTGATGTATATTGTGAGATCCAGAGTTTGTTAGAAGAAAATTGGTTATAAGCATTTGGACTGCTAAGGACTAAGCATTTCAGCCTTTCTTAAGTGAGCTGCCTTCTGATGAAACATCCTCCCAACTAAAATGGCCATAGAGGAAGTCATTGCTTTTCTCTGTGGGTTCTTTGCAAGCCTTGACTTGTTAAGAGTCATAAACATAGAGTTGCCTTTCTCAAGCATTCATTATACCATTAGAACTTATTCCTGACAGAAAATTAAAGTCTTTGATGTTTCTTCTATGCTTTTGGATCATTACAATAGCAACCATACTTTTTAAAATAATAACTATGCCTACAAATTAGTTAAATGAAATGCAGCCTGGAGTGAGTTCCTGAACTCTAAGCAAAATTCCTTAATCAAATTTGATAAAGATAATCATGTATCAGACATAATTTTATTTACAGAGATATAGAATCCTTTTTTTGTGGTGGGGGGCTTATTTAAAGCAATAACTTCTATTTCAGCAGACATAATCACCAAGGACCTTGAGCTCCCTTTATGTTAAATGGGTCACACAATGAAATAGTTATTGGGGGATTAATGATTGAATGCATGTAAATAGAATAATTTCCACACATAGTATGGTCTCCACCACCATTCACTGGGGGGAAGAAGACCTGGTACAACTGCTTCACACAAATGCAAAACTCTTCTCTAAGTGGTTTTATGTGCCACTGGAAGGACTCTGACAGAAGATTTTCTAAAAATTAGATACATGTTTTTCATCTTTATAGTGCACTTCTAATTTAGGAATGGGAAGAGACATCAAAACAGCTTTTAAAGGCAAATTTCCATAGTTCCCAGAAATTAATCCAAAATATCACTTGCTTTTTGAATCAGTGCAATTGTCCTGGAATAATGAGAAACCTAGACTATTTTAAATGACACCTCCCTAAAGCCAAATACACCACCCTTCTGGCAGAGGCCCACCAGCCCCACCTCTCAATCCCCAGAGGAGGAAAAGGAGACCAAGAAATGGGAAGCAATTTCTTCACATCAGAGGTGGGAATCCCTGGAGGCAGAACTTCAACTTAGTGATTTTTCCATCATGTTGCTTTGTCATGAGATTTGATTTCTCAGTGGCTATAGAATTGAAGAAGTGGAACCTTTAGTAAAAGTAACCAAGGTTAACATTATGTTTATCCAGAAACTGCATTTACTGCAACTGAAACCATTTAGAGTAAGTTTGAAAATCTGATATTTGCAAAACAACAATGCCTTTTATGGTAACATGGATCAAGTTGGAAGGGATTATGTTAAACAAAATAAGTCAGAAGGAAAAAGAGCAATATCAGGCGATTTCATTTGCATGTGGAATTTAATGAAACTGACCATAGAGTCAGAAAAAAGACAAAACTTACAAGCTGACCAAAGATCTGAGACGTACTGCAAGGAAGGGAGAGTGATCGGTTTCAAAACAGGGATGAAAAGAGTACCAGGGAGTGTGGTGATGGATCAGTTTCTAGCTAGGTGGGAGAAATACATGAACTGCACCTGAGGTGAGAAATCAAATCATTGTACACAAATAAACAATGATGTAAGTAAGAAAAGACAGAAAAATGATAACCAAAGGAAGCAACAGGAATACCCCAAAACATAAATGTCCTGCTTCTTTCATGTCTGGAGAATTTTTTGTAATTCATTTTATTGATTCGTCACAATTGTGCATTAATTGATCCCTCCTCCTCCCTCCATATCCCCCCTCGGTATCCCTCCTCCAGTCACTCCATCTCCCATTTTTCTGCGATTTGTTGATTGGTTAAGTTGATGTTCAGTTGTTGGTTGTTTGGCCCGTTGTTCTCTTCAGGTATCTGGTAAATGTTTTTTTTTTTTTTTG
>PVHY01000109.1:0-83939 GCA_004024945.1 Uropsilus gracilis | reverse complement strand
TTTTTTTTTGTTTGTTTTTCCCTATATTCATCATATAAGTGAGACCATCCTGTACTTCTCTTTTTCTTTTTCACTTATTTCTGCTAATATGAGTCTTTCTGGTTCCATCCAGGTTGCTGCAAATGACATGTGTTTGTCCTCCTTGATGGATGCGTAGTATCCCATCGTGTATATGTACCACTTTTTTTTAGCCAATAATCTGTTTTGGGGCATTTGGTTTGTTTCCAATTCTTTGCAACTATAAACAGAACTGCAATGAACATGCATGTACAGGTGTCCTTTTGGATTAATGTTTTCCGTGTCTGGAGAAATTTTGATGTTAAACCTCAAGACCTCCTAAATGAACCATTCTTATACAATACAATGTAAAAATGGTTGGCCATAGCTGAGCATATCAAATCATAGAAAGCATATTTATCAGACCCTCCCTAGAAAACAAAGAAATATGATAGAATTGCTGCTGACAGTAGACCTCAGCATACAAAGCGCTTATTCTGGGATGATGTCAGATAAATGTGGTGTTGCCAGTCATAGTCCCTCAGTGGGGACAAGAAAAACACACACACACAAAAAAAATTTTCTACACTGGCAATCCTCCATTAAACCGAGTTTTTGGTATGCTCTTCAGGAGAAGGTCATGTCAACCATGTCAACAATAATGAGGGGAAATGGCATGGCGCATATTATTCGATGCAATATGGTATATTTCTTACTCAATTATTGCCTTCTTGTTTGAATCATTAGCATTTGGCAAATTTGTTGCTGAGCTTGTTGTTCTGATTTGAAACTTGGTGTTAGGTTGAATATGTTCTTATCTTGATCTTATATTTCTGCCATGACTTGCATTTCTTCCTGTTTCTGACTTGAATTGCTTTAAAAAAATTTTTTTTAATTTTTATGCTGAGCTTCTGCTTTGTTTTTGTCTTGTATTTCTATCTGGAGGTGTTCCCCCCTTCTTCTTCTTGCTATATTTCTCACTCCACCTATTGTATTTTCCCAGCCGTTCGTTAGTTTTTTGTTTTGTTTTTTTTCCCCTTTTCTTTTCTATTCTTTTTTTTTTTCTTTTAGAAGTTATACTCCTGTTCAGTGTATGAAGTTCCTAATCAATACACTGACTGCAGGATTTCCAAGTTATTGTGTTTCCTGTTGGCTTTGATACTGCCTGAGAGGGGTTTCTATGCTATGGCTAATGTGCTGTTGTCTAAATTTGCAGTGTTTCGGCTCATTATGCTGACTTTAATTTTGATATATTTGTATTTTATCCAGTTCAAGTCATGTTTCTTTCCTCTATCAATTTAATTACTTCTTGCCTGGGTAACGTTGTGTTCTGTGTTAGTGCAATTGCTGCTAAAGGGATAAAAGGTTTCTATTTAAATTACCACCCAGAACATCAGCAATTCAGTCTCCAAGAGATACAGAATCCCTCTGATTGATGCCTTACCTCTGTGTGAGTAGGGAACTTGAGGCTACAGAGCTCTTCTTTACAGAACTTAATCAAGCCTGGTTTATAGGCCTGGAGTCATTAATGCAGGAGATGAGTCCAGGGCTGGGGGTCAATATAGAGTTCTCTGCAACAAAATATATGACCAATTTTGATTCTGTACCAGTCTTGCCCTTACAGCAGAAAAAATAAATTTCTTGGGTATTTAACTTATATTTGCCTTGACTATCCAAACTCCAGTCGTGTGTGTATGTGTGTGTGTGTGTAAGTGTAATATAAAAGATCCTGAATTTGAATCTTGGGCTTCTCACTAATAAATTTGCATTTATGCTTGTGACTTGAACACACTGGTAGACTCCCTATGTGGATGTGTCTGGGGCTATAGCAATAGGTCTAAATGAATGATTGGGGAAGCCTGGTAACTCTCATTTTCAAAGACTTCCAATAATGGAGGGAAGGGAAACATGGGAGAAAATCATCCTTGCAAACAAAAGCATTACAAGACCCTCAATAAATATCAACTGTTTATAGGTTTTACACTGCATACCTCCTAAGGCGTAACAATTGCAGTGGTTCTTGAAAACAGTAAAGAACAGTTAGAACATGTGTAATGAATATAGGGCATCTGTTGGTAATGAACCTGATCAACAAATGCATTGAACCCTCAATTTTTTTTTTCTGGTTTACTAGACTTAAAACTAAAAAGGGCTGTCTTTTCTTTACTTGATCTGTTTCTATCACTCAGTAATCATTTAAACAGTGATCCACTGTGCTAACAAAAATGTGGTCTTGACCAAAGGGAAGAAATTTTTTTTTTAAGCAATTCTTTTTCACTAAATCTTCCTTCTCTAATGTTCAGTGGTTTCTCTGGGTTTCAATGGTCCCATTTCTATATTGGGGATAAATGAAACTTGAGAAGCAAAATAAAATGACTCTTCTAAAATACCCAGTTCATTATGTTTCTATGGTGAGAAGCTCTTTTTGCTTTCCTCATGTCAGCATCAATCATTTCAGTCTGTTATAAAAGCTAAATTTCTAGTCTCTTCACATCCAAGATTATTTAGGCTCACTCCATTAGTACATTTGACCTTGACAGAAACTACTTTTCCAAGTTCAGATGTGGAACAAAGGCTGGCATAGTCTCTGGTTCATGCCTCCCTCTTCCTAGGACCAGCCACTTTTACTTTACCTTGAGTCTAATCAGACAGATTCTCTGGGACCTGTGGTGAATTCACCTGGAAGCTTCAGTCATTCCTGATATCTCTAAGGAAATCAATTCTACTAAAGAATTTGACCTGATATTGTCCATAGCTCTTCCCAAGACCCACACTCACCACTTTCAGAGTGGTGCTGGTAACTGACTCTCTATATGTTCTTGGAAAGCTGTGTGATTTCCTTGAGCCTATATAGTTGTGTGGCTGCTATCAGGCTGCACCTAGTAGAATCTACTTCTGCACTCATCTTTGCGCTTTAGCTTGTTACTCATGCCCACCCCTGTGGCAGGTGGTGCCTCCTTTCTGACCATCTCCTATTCCAAATGGTCTGGTTGTGTTTGTCTGTCCACATGCCTCTTTTCTAGCCTGGCATTTCCCTTCTTCAGTCAATTCCTCTCTTGGCTTGTTTTGAGTACCAGAAGATCACCCTGCCCTGCCTATGAAATTAAGAAACATACTTTTTCCCTGAACTTGTGGCAGCTGGGTATTCAGACACTCTTCTGTATTTCCTACAATATGAAAATGTCTGTCTTGAGTTTTGCCTTTCAGTCCTGACAAAATCCACTCTGCTGTACAACTGTAACCCATCATATCACATAGGCTTCCTGTAGGTTAACAAAGCATATGGTTTTATTCTTGTGATAACCTTACATTATTTTTAAAGGACTTTGTCTAATTGCTGCAGATCCTGAAAGGGTTTTGTTTGACTTTTACGAATAAATCCTCCACCTTTTGAGGTTTCAAGTAAGGAATGGTCATTGTTGATTACAGAATGAGGACAGGGGGAATATCCTGCTCTATAATCTGGACTAGAGAGCAATGGTTTCCTGGTTTATTGGGCTGATTATCTGGGTGGAGTACTTGGGAGAGTGTTTTATGCCAGGTTATGCCAGTCATGAGCAGAAGAGGCAAGTGCATCTTCCTGAGCCACCTCTTTGTAAGTCATATGTCTCATTAACATTTGAGTCTCTACCCAGGGCCATGAGTATTAGCAGGCCAATGAGACCTAGGTCATTTGTAAGTCAGTCTTCTACCATCTGCATCTGTGAGGCTATCAGGTTTCAGCTGCCTCTAGGAACATTCCCTAAAGACAGACTCTTCTGTAGGTGTATGACTTTTTCTCACTATTGATTGCCTATTAGTCTGTGGACGCGATAACAGGTTAGACAAGCTAAGTTAGGTCCCAGGGTCCCACAACATCTTTTTTTTTTGGTAATAATTTCACTTAGATGAAAATACCTTTCCATGAAGTCTTGTTGGCTTTAGATCCTCATTGGAAATGGATTCAGTATAACTTTTGCCCCTTTCCAACACTATGCTCAATATCTGAACAATGTTAGCATCAACATATAGGATAGTAGGTAGGTCATGGTTGCAGACATTTTGTGCAACAAATAATACTATCCACTGGTGTCACTCAGCACCCGCATCAACTTGTATAATACATGAGTTTCCTATTCCTCAAGAAGTCTAATTGATTGTTCATTGGACTCACTCAGCCAAAAGTAGGGAGAAACTTTGTACAGACATCATTAGTTTTTCTCCATTTAGAGATTAATCATGAAGAGCTCTGGCTCTTTAATTCTGTAATTTGTATATTTAATGGGCTGCTGCAGAATCTATGACAGTAATTAGCATAGCCTGAAAACTCATTAATACGCAACAACATGATTAATGCAGCATTAATGCAAACATGACTGAAGTTATTTGGGTTATGTAGTAAGAAGATTAAAGCTAAAATGTCCTGTTTGTTTTACCAGTGGTGAGTATAATAGGGTGGCAAAAAAAAATAAAATAAAAACAGGTATCAAATTAGTTGTTTTAAAATAGGGGGAAATCATCAGAATTTAAATCACTATGATTTCTTTTTTCACCTAACTTGAAAGTTTAGAGCATAAAATACTATACCCTCTACTTTCTATATACTCATTTATTCATAAATATATCATTATGAAAGGTAAGCTCATTCAACCTTAAAGTTTAACCTAGTCAATCTTTTCAGCAGCTTTAATGTAGTATTGTTAGTCTCTCATTGAAAAATCTTTGTTATACCAGTCTTTGACCAATACATTATACATTTGCTTGAAACTGATCTACACTATTGGCTATGACAAATAATTTAAGCATCTAGCCCTAATTGTATAATAGCTGTGTACTGCACCCTCTTTATACTGCATTACCCTCTTAAGTAAATGCCTATCTGTTTTGAGGCTGCTGTCTTAGATCCCCATGTTGCTGCAAAACTACTTAGCATCTAATACATGCTATATAATGAAATATTCAATAATGTTTGGGGAGATAAAACTGCAAATTTTTCCTGTTTTCTCCCTCTCATACAATTGATGATGTCCATTTTCCCCTATTTTCTATAATCTGTTTTATTTGCAGTCTTAAACTTTCAATGACTTATTTAATATCCCAATCTTGGAGTCAAATTTGTATTTTTGCAAATACACAGATGTGTATTTTTACACATTTTAAACATGTGCATATACATGTAAACCAGTACAACTTTCATGCACTGGTTTTACCTAAATATATATTAGGAACATGTTTTTGATTTGTTTTCAATAAAAAAATCAAATGACACATCTATGTATCTATCTGATTTTTGGTTCTTGGGTAGGCATTGAAGAGGAAAAGTAAACCATTCATATGAAATCTACATTTTGAAATAATTGCTTTGTGAGGGAGAAGTTCCTTTAAACCAAAGGGTTTCGGGAACATACTGCATCATTAGAAAGCAAAGCAAATCAGCATTACCTGCTACCAACAGATGGCGCTTTTAGAAACAGAACCTCTATCCATGCAATTAAGAGGCACCAGGCTCAGTTTTCTTTTACTAGTCTTTCATTTCTGTAAAATTTCTTTAAAAGTCTATATATACACTAGTTACTTAATTTGCATATTTTTTTTTCAATCAGATGCACATTTGTGAAGTTACGGTATCGTAGAAATTTAAAAGGACATATTTAGAAGAAATTGGATCTTTTTATATACTCTCTGTGGTATCACATCAGACAAGCCAACTACAGAAGCGAAGCAACTAAATACTATTGAAGTATAGCAGCTTTGACTGATTTTAAAAGGGAGGATGTAGAAACAGAAAGAAAATGCACCATTGGGTAAAATCATTTGGCTCTAATGTTTTATTTCACCTCTGGTGAAATAATGGTTTTTAGTGTACTAGAGAGCTATTTAATCAGATCATTACCAAATTGAATAAATGACTATTTAGTGATTACTGGAATATTTAGTGATGGAGTTTTGGAGAGCTTCTTTCTATAAATAAGTTTTCTTGAATAGTTCTTATAAGACCATCCTAATAAATGAAATGGAACAGAATCTGTTTGCCACACAAAATCTCAGTCTTTTCTTTCTTTCTGTATAGTAATGAAACACCCGATCTTTCTAGAATATAACCAGTCCTTTTTTTCCTAAAAATCTATGCTGACTTGTGCCTCTAATCCTCCTGCTACCATTAGCAGTGTTACTAAGCACTGGTCAGAAAACTGGAGAAATGAGACATTTTTGTTTTGTCTGGAATTGAACAGTAAGTCAAGGCTTTAATACACATAGAGAAGCTTGCTTTACTATCTTTAGATATAAGCAAGGCATCCTGTTAAGGTCTGTAATTGGGTGGTTAAAAGCATCAAGGGACCTCATTCCAAAAAGATGGTGTCCTCATGAACATGGTAGAATTTGGGGCTCAGAATTCTGGTCTAGATGATGGCTAAACAAGGAAAGCACAGAAGCATTTCTAGGTTCTCAGCCCTAGAGGGTCACTTGTCTCCTCTCTTCCATACTAGTATCCCTGATAGTGTGCATTGTTCTTAGGAGACACTCACTCTACATTTCTTAAATAGAATAAGAATTTAGTGCCACTTTACACAAAACCCCAATTCTGTATAAGAAAGTCTGTGTGTGTGTGTGGGAGCTAGAACTGGGAGAGGGTTCCACAGGTGAGGATCCTTAGATTTATGTTGTTACAAAGTTTGTCCAGGTTGCAGGCAGCCTTCATTCTTGGAAATGTTCAGGTATTCAAGGTGTATTTGCTTTCAAGCTTTATGTTTTGTCGTGGGTAAAAATAAAACTCTGTTGTTCATATCCCTGAAAGCGAGAAAAATCAATGAACTTTACTGCTGTTATTGCTACTAATACTGCCACTAACATTATTTAGAGCCAAATGGCTCTAAATACTTTTCATTTATTGACACATTTCATTCTCTCAACAACAGGGTGAGCAAAACAAACAAACAAAAACTATCATTGTCCTCACCAATACATCAGGAAATTTGCCCAAGGTTGTACATAAATTCTATACCTGGTGTTTGAACACAGGTAGCCTGACTCCAGTATATTTTTAGATTTAAGCCAAAGAAAAATTCCCTCAGTTTTGAAGTTACATCAGAGAAATATTTATTCAAATAGTATAGGACCTTTGGGAGAAAAATGTTCCTATTTTCTCAGTACAGTACCATGGAGATGAGGGTACAGGTCCCACAGCGACTCTTGTTGAGATCTTCAGGGTTAGGTCTATTAGTTGGCTGAATGTGAATCATATGGAGATGCTTTTTTGCATCTCCTTTTCGCATTCCCAACCTTTTCCCTTCTTGATTCTTTCTTTGAAAGTCATTAGTATATTTTAAGTGGTTTGATTAAGAGCAGAAGTGATTATGATCATTGATTAAAACATTAAAAAAGTTAGTTCATAAATAAGAAGTTTGCACACAGGCAAACATTTCTCTGATTGATTTTTTAAAAACATTTGACTAGTTTTCACTGAACTAAATGTATCTAATATTTCAATATGATGATAAGCTATTAGGAATGAATTAATTAGCAGATCCATGCAAGTGCATTGTTACAATGCTTAGTCATTGTCCTCAATTTCCAGTAGAATGTAAACTAAAGAAAATGGAATTGAGTTGCAACAAGAATGCCCTGCTACATATAATTCACTTGGTGACAATAAGAGTGATGTACAATAACATAGATTGCTAGAAGGATAATGGGATTTTACTATTTCATCCAATCAGCATTCATTCGTTGGAATCCTCATATTTTCAGAACTTATGTTTGGAAATAATAAGTATTGCTCAAATAGCATTTATAACTTAGATAATCCTTAGTCTGGAATAAGGAGACTAGTCCTGTTAGTAAAATAAGCTTATTTTCTGTAGTTTCTCCCCAAATGCCATGATAGTGAAATACTTGAACTTTGACAAATCTTGGTTGCTCAATCAATAGAAGACACCAAACTTGACATGTGATTCTAGGCAACAACAGATTTGCCCTTGCTAGGCTTCTGAGAAGCAAGATGAAGCGAGTAAGTCAGAGACGACTGGGTGCAGCTCTTGTCATTTTCCTGGTTATGTTAAATTAGCTTCTGTGAACCATCTGAAGCATACCCATGTTGTTCATTCTTTAATGGCATGAGAAGTAGTCTGAACTAATTCATCCTCACAATCCATATGAGAGATGTAATCAAGTGGTCTGAGCTGCAGAAGGACCATATACCCTTGGGGCACCTTTTGTTTGCTTCCTTGCTTTTGTGTTTCACTTGTCCCAATGTTGGAACTTCCTCTGAACTCCTTCATCTTGCATGTTCTTTTTCTTTCAAGGCAGGATCCTTGAATATGATATAGGAACATGATATGATTATAATACTATCTTTAAAATAAAGGGTAAGAAAGTAGACCTCTGAGTTCACTTGAACTAACAATATATCATTGATAGCACAACAAGAAATGATTGCTTTTATTGCACTTAATCTGGATCCCCAGTTTGCACTAATGGGGTCCGAAGTAAATGTTAATTTTGTTCCATTCTTTAGTACAGAACCCCAAAAGGAAATTCCTTTAATGTTTTTTTGGGTCACTGAAAACATAGAACTGCTGGGCTTGACATGAAAGACATTGACATCATTCCAAGGTCAAGGTCACTCAGCAATTGTTTTAATGCTATAAGTGAACAGAATTTGATTGTTTTCATACAATGCTTGTTTTACAAAATAAAGCACAGTGTATTTTAGTACATTTAATACATTTAGCACATTTTAAAATAAAGTTGTGAAGTCTTTTATTCAATGTTAATAAAATTTCAGTTTCATGAGCTATGGAAATGTGTGTAATATGTTTCAGTTGTACACACACACACACACACACACACACACATACACACACATATACATACTTGTACCTGGATCTACTTTAAAGTAAAAGCATGAATGTAGAATTGCTATGTTTTATAGCTACACTTTCAAAAGTTTATTTTTTTCCATTTCCTACAAAGAAAAAGCAAATAGTGATATAAATTCATTTTATTTGATATTTCATAACTAACATTTTTCTTTAACCTAACCTTATACAATTCTTTGCTTGAACCACTTGTTAAGCTTCTAACTATTTTACAATATATCAAGGTTAAATATTTATTTCAAGAAATCAAAATCTATGCTGAATTTTCTATCATGGTATAGTTATTTTGTATAGGTTACAATTCGTAATTCAGTTGTTATTGGTGGCATTAGTTCTGTTTTAGACTGTCACAACTTGAATCCAACACATAGTACATTTTCTAAAATTATCTTAAAGTATATATGATAAATGGAACTTGTCTACCTATTATACAGGTGTGTGTGTGTGTGTGTGTGTGTGTGTGCGCGTGCGCAAATGTATGTGTTTAGGAGGATACTAGTTACTAAATGTTGGAAGTATTTTGATTTAAAACAGTATTTTTTGATCAGATACTTGATTTGCTTATGAAATTTTGATTTTTTAGATGTTATATAAGTATTTTAATGCATAAGAACAATTAACGGATTAAACTGGAGGTCGATAAATACATAGATTGACAGAGTTGTAAACAGATTTTTTTATACAGGTACATTTTTATCTAGAATTTCATACAATATCAACCTCTAGCTAATAATTTTAATTAAGAATAGAGTAATCCATAAGAGAAAACCACCTGCTGGTTTCCTCATACAACATTTGACTTGCCAATTGCTTTTGATAATAGTGTTTGCAGTGCTAGTACTCTGGACTGGGATTTCCATTTCTTCATGGTTTGCTACTTCCCTAAAATGTTTCTTCTTCTGGAAAATATTCTTAGGATTTTTCACCCTCTTTAAATAGAGTTTTATGTATATTTGAAATGCATCATCATTATGTTTAGCTCTGTCTACCTTCAACAGAATACTAACAAAATCTTAATAACATGTACTCTTTTTAAATATTTTGGAAAATATACTACATTTACTAAGACTAAAATAGGAAATGTGAATACTGGAAAGGAGTAGTCATACTACTTACTGTTTCTTTTAAAGAAAATATAAGAGTACCTAAGAAAAGAAGAAAACTAAAACCTGTTACAAATAATATACAGAAATTGCTTAGAAATAGATAAACAAACATACACCATTTTCCATGATTCAGCAATAACAACTCTAAAAATATTCACAAAGATAATAAATTATATAAAATTTCATATAAACTTAAAAAAAACATCTGCAGCATCAATTTAAGGTAAAGATAAACTAGAAATAATTGTTCTAATGTTAATTAAAAAAGCTTTATTTGCTTTTTTAAATTGAGGTGCAGTTAAATTAGACAAAAGAAATTTGAATAAAAGATATTAGAAATAATGTGAAATAAAATAATACAGTATTCTTTTGTTATAAAAACTAAATTAGTGCAGCAAAATAGAAAATAGAGTATATCGAGGGAATATGCTCTAAATGCTAGATGCTATTTCAATGAATAAATATTCATTCTGCAAATACTTTTGAGCATCTAATATGTGCTAGTCATTGTTAGAATTGTTGGAAATATGGAAGTCAATAAAAACGTTCATGCTTCCTAGACTCCATTTGTTAAATTTTTGAATATCTTGTAGAAAATCTGGGATTTATTTTTATCTCACACTCTATGTCAAATTAAATTACAAATAGAATATAATTTTAAATGTAAAATATGAGGAATTAAGAAAAATATAAATACATAGCAGGTTCTAAATTGGGATTATAAAATTATAAAAAGAAAGGGGGAGAGAGATGATTATTGAACAAAGAAAACTAGGTCTTATAACATGAAAAGCAAAACCATTTTATATTAAAATTGTATTTAAAGGATAATCTGTAAAAATGATAAGTGTAGCATGCAGTGATGAGATATGCTTATATGGAAAGAGTACTTGCAAATAAATAAGGAATCAACTTTATAAAATAGCAAAGGACTTTGAAAATTCTCAAGAACTCAAGTTCAATGTGAATGCTTTTCCTAGAAATACAAATTAAAATTCGAATAGGATTCCATTTTTAATCTTTGTAATGTGAGATAGAATCTCTCACAAATGGTAGATGAAAATATCTAACAGTAAAAATATTTTGTCTGACATTATTTGCAAGAGTACTTATAAGATATGGAAATTAAGGTTAGTAATTTGAGAAGTCTCTATAAAATCAGAAGAAAGGGAGATGAGATTAATATGAGAATAATATCTAGAAATTTTCTATGTGTATAAAATTAAGTGACTTATTCCTAAGTAATCCATGAATCAAATGAAGAAATCATAAGGGAAAGTATAAACTAAAACTTAACAAATAGAAATCTAGTATATAAGGTTTTTGACATGCAATCAATATATTGCTTAGAAAATAAAAGTTAATGATTATTTTAGAAAAAAATATATGTGCATAAGTGTGTGTAAATATATATATATATATATTATATATATATATTTTTCCATATCTTTGTATTCCCATGTTTCTCCCACTACCTTCCCATTGTGGGATGTCATTGCTATCCTCGGTGTTCCTCCCCTCCCTGGCCCTTACTGTGTGCTTTAGTTTGCTTGTTAGCTTGTTTTGACTTTTCTTCTTGGCCTTTTGTTTGTTTTCCCTATATCCCATATATAAGTAAAAGAATCTAATTTCTATTTGTTTCTTTCTAACTTATTTCTTCTAATAGAATTCCTTCTAGGTCCATCCATGTTACCTCAAATGCTTCAAATTTGTCATTTTTAATTGATGAATAATATTCCATTGTGTAAATATACCACATCTTTTCCATCTACTCATCTGTTATTCATCTATTCATCTGTTTATCTATTCATCTATTTCATATATTCAACTGTTATATGATATTTGGATTGTTTTCATATCCTCACAATTATAAATAGTGTTGTAATAAACATTCAAGTATAGGTGTACCTCTATATAAGTGTTTTGGTTTCTTTTGGGTAGCTTCCCAGAGGAGAAATTGCTGAGTCAAATGGTACTTCCATTTTCATTATTTTGAGGATCCTCCACACAGCTTTCCATAGTGGCTGAATCAGTTCACATTCCTACCAGCAGTGTAAGACTGTTCCTTTCTCTCCACATCCACACCAGCAACAAAAAAATGTTGCCCATTTTGTGTGTGTGGTTTTTTTTTTCACATGGGTCATTCTTACTGTATAAGGTGGTATCTCATCGTAGTTTTGATTTGCATTTCGCTGATTGTTAGTGATGTTGAGCGCTTTTTTCAGTTTTGTTCTAAAAGAGCTGACAGAATGGTACATTAAGCCCAAAGTAATAGGAATTAAGAAAATATTTAAAATATCAGATATTGATAGACTAGAAACAAGCATCAAAGCTCAAAGTTTGTTTGCAAGTTCAATACAGAATGGAGACAGAAGGCGGACATTGAGATTTTGAATCACTTTTGTAAGTCAATATGATTCACCACATTAATGGAAGGTTTAGAACACAATACCTTCTCAATAGATCTGGAAAGCATATAAAAGATGTAGCACCCACTGATAATGAAAAATTTTAACAAACTAAGAATAGTGGTGGAGAAACTTCCTTAATGACTCACACATATACACATATATATGCATATATGTGTGTATTTATTACTTTTTAATTTTAGTTTTATTTTACATTTTATCTACCCCAGTGTCCCCCATCACCTTATCACCAGTGAACCATCATCTTAGTCTTTCATGTCCCTTCCACTCCCACTTCCCCCCCTTGCTCCATGTTTCAATTTTGCTAAGAGTTAGTTTTAATTTTTTTCTTGTCTGTTTGTATGTTTGTTTTCCCTTCATCCCTCATATAAGCAAGACCGTCCAGTATTTCTCTTTTTCTTTCTGACATTTTTCTATTAACATTATTCCTTTTAGCTTTATCTATGTTGCTATAAATGACAATGTTTGTCTTTTTTTGCTTGGTGAATAATATTCCATCATGCTTTGGCCTGTGTCTCATAAATGTGCTTCATTGTATGCCTCAGAATGAAATATGTGGATTAGGAAAGAATGAAACACTCCCCTATTCAATTGAAGAACTAAAGACATCAGTATATATTTTTATGTATCCCATTAACCTCAAAGGATGACTAACAAAGTATTTAATGCTTAAATATTTATTGAATAGATATTGATATAAGGGTATAAGGGAGTGTTCCATTTTTTTTCCAAATATTTGAGATAAATAAAAATTGAACTGTAGAATATTTTCTGTCTTCTTAAAAATTAAGTTCTAAGCTTTAAAAAGTGAGAAATGTGGTGTTCCCTGGCTGTTTTGACATAGATTTTTCCATGACATAAATTTGTAAAGTAAACATTTGCTACTGCTGAGCTCTGGTCTACATTTCTTCTGGGGCATAAGAAAAAAGCTCATCTTTTGAGACACAGGCCAAGACAAGCTTCAAGCACCATCACAGAGCATCATTGAATTATCTGCTCGTACATGCTTCCAGGATCATCATTCATTCTTTTGCCAATGCAGGGCACATGACTGATCTTAAAGTAAATTAATGAGAATATATAAATATATAAATTCTCTTATAGGGAGAGGGGTTGTGAATAATTTTGAACGTGAATAATAACGTCTCTGAAGCATTTTCTTTGTTCACTGAGTGATTTCCATGTTTATATACATTTATTTACATTTACATATTATATTGCATGTACATGTGAATGCATTTATTTGTGAATTTTGTTCATTTAAATAATTGATTATATAATTCAATGCATTTTGGCTCAGAAGACAAGATTTCTCTATAGCAATAATTATCATGATCCATGTCTGAGGGTGGATTTTTTATTTCTTCATAGAGTACATGCAAAATAAAAGCATTATTTATATTGATAAAAAAGGAAATTGACAAGATTGAACTATTTGAAAAAGTAAATTAGGGGAAGTTTGTCAACATCAAAATTAATTACCCTTTATGAAATACTCTGTTCTCACTGAAATTTTCCTTGATTTTCGTTTTCTATTTTAGTGGGCTACAAGAGTGTTTCTTTGATATATAAGTGTAAAACTTGGAAATTCAATATTGAAATTAGATAAAATACAGTGTCATAGTACTCAAAAAACATTTATTAGTTGATTCTTTCCCAAGTATAATATTCCTAAATATCCCTATATATCTCAACCTTATTCAGTTTCACTTACCAGCTTCCTTTAGATGGGAACAAGTATTTATATTCTCAGATTGAACAACTACTTTTGCCTGTGGAACCGCAGGCTCTCGTTGCCCGGGATACCACAGACTCAAACAATCCCCAGCCTCAGCTTCCCAGGTAGCTGGGATTACAGGTGTGCGCCACCACACCCAGCTTTTTTTTTTTTTTTTTTTGGAACTAGGTCTCACTACGGACCCCAGGCGGGACTCAAACCGCGATCCCTAGCCCCAGTCGCTTCATAGGCTGAATCTGACAGGCACGAGCCACCGTGCCCGGCCACAACTTTTAATTTCTCCCCTCACTCAGATCTATGCCTTTGCTCTGCTTATTGCCACATAGATGCATCTACCACATTACTAGAATATTCTTATCTTCATATGCTGAATTATAACTTTTGTTATGAAATAACCTATAGTGTTTGAGTTAAAACAGTAGTTTTGGTTATAGTATTTGATGCCACTTATGAATCTTTAAAATGGTGACAGAAAGGTAAGATATCTGGACCAAAAGGAGAGCCTCTCAAGAGAAGAGTTAGAAGAAATGTAATTTTTTCCTGGAGAGAATGTAGGTCAGACTTTACCTGTATCTCTGTTTTTGCTGGCAGATACCATTTTTTTCACTTTACTGGTCTACCCCAAAATTAATTTATATATTTTCCTTTTCTTTCTCCTTCAAATTCTTTAGTGAGCAATCAATCTACACCTCCTTTCTACTCATCTATCCTCTCAATCCTTATCCCAGCACTTGGACTTTGACCATTCTACTCAGTTGAAAAAGATTATGTTTAGTGACTCATAATGACCAACACCATGGATTTTTATTCAGTTCTGATTATTCTGGACTTATTAGAAGTGTGTGCACAGTAAACTAACTTTACCTTCTTAAAGTGCTGCCCTCTGAAGACTTCTATTTTACAATGCTATCTTGATTGTTGTAACTTTATTATTTTCCCTATTATTTCCTTCTCTTACATATGGGGCATTTCCTGCTAAGAATGTTTTTTTTTTCTCTTATCTATTTCCCAAAGACATGGATTCTCAGCAGGTAAATGGCAAGTTGAATTTTGTGTGCTTTCTCTTCTGAGTTTTAATTTCTTGTTTCCAAATGATGGATTTTTTTCACATGATTAATATAAATTCAGAATGGTCCCAAATGAACTTACATCCCACCCCCATATTTTCTTCCTTTCCTGACATTTCTATTTCTATTAATAATGTTCCTTTGTTCCTTTAGTAATTGGTGAAAAGAATCAATCCTCTTGCTTCACAGCTTCACTCCCTATCAACATGCCCTAATGAGTCTCTGCTGAAATATACAGAATCCATCCTTTCCCTCTACTTAAGCTACTTGCCAGTGTTTAAGATCTTTATCCTCTTATCATTCTTAAAACACAGAGTAATATTCTGACTGTTTCTTTAATACATAAATTATATGTATCCTTGAAACTTTAAGCACAATCTTCCCAACTTTAAATGCCTTCCTTTAAACTGTAGTTTCAATTCTATCTGGCAGATCAATCTTCTCAGTCCACTTCGTAGGGAGAAATAAAGCTAGTAGTAGGGTCCAGGTAAGTGTGAATACTGAAACATGATTTGTTGGGACCAGCTTCCATATTCTGTGAATGAGGAAGGTGGCAGGAAGTGAAGACTTTACCTTTTTTTTAATTTTGTATTTTGAATTATTTTTATTGTGAGCAAATTCAATATGTAACAAAACAGAAAGAATACTAACAGGAGCATCCAAATAGCCACTGCACAGATGCAACAAAAAAAGTCAAGATGTTAACAATTGAAGACTTTTCTTAATCCCTTGAGTAAAAAGATATATGGGCAATGCTTTTCTCTCACTTCTCTCACACCAGTGTAGTTTTATCTTTTTCCTTTTTTTCACCTGGATCTTGATGCCATGTCCTAGCTCAGCATTCTTTACTGTTTATTCAACTATGTGGATGTTCTTGACATGTATATTGAATAATCACCCACCTTATGCTCAGAAAATGACTTCTGCTTTCCTGCCTCCAACCCTGTGCTAAAACTACTCCCTTACTTCAAACCTGCCTCTCACTCCTTTCCTCCTTAGTCACGCTCAAAATTTCTTTGCAAAGTACAGTTTGATGCAATGGTATCACAAGGATGGGAAGAGGAACCAGACAAGACCCCTGAGGTCATCAAGTAGACTTACTGAAGAATTACTGTGTCAATTGCCCCAGCCATGGAGGACCTTTCTTTATGACCCCAGCCTGAAGGAGATTCACTCTCCTTTCAATTTTTGTAATTCTCCTTGATTAAATTCCTTCTCAGTATTCCTTAGTTATTTAAGATTATGCTATTGGAGTCTTACCACATGATCTGTCTGTTAAGATACCCATCTTGTATGTCCAACTCAACTGGAGATCTTTGGGAACAGGCACAAACTTCAACTTGTTTTCCAGTTTCAACACACTAAGTGGAATGTGTTATAGATGGGAAGGCTCCCATTGGTATTGAGTAACTGGGATACAAGGAGGTGAAGTGAGACCATGTGACAGAAGTGGAATGGCACCTATGTGACCACTTCAAGTTGCCTGCTTTCCTGATATTTTGCAAGACAAGGGTGTGGTGTGTCTTGACAATACTGGTAACTGTTCTGAAGGGGGAGAGAAGACCTTTAAATTCTGAAGACTAGATCATTCAATATTAGGATGCTGTTTCAGGAAATATGTTCTTTGGGCTGCTTTATAATAGCCCCAAATCCTGTTTTCTATTCTAAAACCTTTCCAGTTTTTAACTTATACTACTGATTTTTTTTACTTGACTGATTCTTCAAACTTCATGTGTATTTTAAACGAGATCCTCTATGCTTCCTTCTCTTACATCAAGAATCCATTTATTTTTATGACTGATAATATTTTCATGTTGGTGCTCTGAGTACCCATTTTTGGGATAATGACATGTCTTTCTACATTGAGGAATGTTTCATGAATGTATACTTTATTGTATATTGATTAGTAAAAGGGCTCGCTTTAGTTTCCAAGTACAGATTAGTATTCTTCATTGCTTCTACTTACATTGTACTAGGCCACAGCAGTACATTTCTCATTTCTGTCTCTTCAATTCCCTGACTCATGACCTAATAAATAGTAATGCAATTAAATATGCATTGATCAAAATCAACAAAATTCACCACTAATTTGCTGATGGCACTTGTTTCACAGGCATCAAGGCCATTCAAACAAAGCAGCCTGGAGGTTTGCTTGTCTTTGTGGCATCACCTGATAACCAGGAAGAGTATTTTGCACTTCAATTGAAGAATGGGTGTCATCCTTATTTTCTCTTTGATCCTCAGGTAAATAAATAATCCAAAGAGTTGATATTTTGAGAGTTTACTTAGTTCTAAGTACTGAGGTAAGTGCTTATATTTTACTGAATTCTCACCAAGAGCTTAGCCAAAGGTATTATCTTTGTTTTACCATTGGAAAAAAAGTGAAACTTATATAAGACACATGACTTGTTCACGGTTGAAATGATAGGATTAACTTTCAGTCATAATTGTAATACCTACATATTTATTAACCAATATGCTACTTTATAATGAAAATTTAAAATTATATGGAATTTTGATATATAACTTTTATTTTCCTTGAGAGTAAACTTATGTTTCTATCTTCCTCCCCACTTCTTTCCTTTCCTCTCCCCTTTTTTATTTTGTTTCTCTCCTTATTTCTTTACTTTCTTTAAGTTCTCCCATCCCTCCTATTCTCCCCCCTTCCCTCCATTTGTCCCTCCTCTCTTCTTTGTTGTCATTTTTTTCTGAAAATGTAATATTTAACTGGATCAAAACAATAAGAACAAGTTGGTCAGGACAAGAGAATAAGTTTGTCTCAGGGTCTCTGCTTTATGTAGGGCAGAACAGGAGTAATATTGATGAAAGAGGAGGAATGGTGTTGGGAATACAGTTTCCATGCAGAGCAAATAGCACTGTTCAGTGCCTGAATCAGAGAAGAACATCGTGTTCTCAATTCAGTAAGATGAACTTAATATGGTACAGAGTAGACAATGAAGAGAAAGGATAGTTTGAAAGGCTCCTTGGAGACTAGGTCATCAGGACCTTGGAAGTACATACTGTGACACAATTAGGTTTTCGATATGCTGACTTCCGCCTGGGTAGAGAGTTTTAATTTATGACTCAAACCAATCACATAAACTTGCTATCTAATTTTGGGGGCAAATTCCACTTACAATTCATTTGGCAGTGAAAGGAAGTAGTACAACCCCTAAGACAAGATTGCAAGGCATTTGCAAAGGATGGAACATTTGGGTTCTGGAACTTCCCTTGCAGTATCAGCTCTTGAAGGTGGTGGGAAAGGCTGCTTCTCCAGCTTGTGTCTGGAGGCAATTGAGTAATCTGGAGAAAGCTTTGAAATCCCTCTGGAAATAGAGTCCAAAGCATCTCAGATAGGCTCATATTAGCTCTTCTATTTCTCTTTCAGAGATGTATTGTCATGACTACCTGTTAGTTTTCTAGACTTGGTCATCTGTTTTGCCTCCTACTACCATTAACTAGTGTCCTGGTCAACAAATGGTTACTTTCATTTTAAATTCTTAATATAAGTCACTGTATTTCAGTTACACCCATATCCTGGTTAGTCATTCATTGTAACACCATGCATATAACAATGCAAGGATTTAAATTTATTCTATGACAATGGGTTACCATTGAATGCTGTCTTCATTTTACTGAAATTAATGTGAGTGAACATTTGACTTTGGATGCTATGTTGGATCTGTGCATAATTGAGAAATAGTTAAGACTAAGTGAAAGATTTTGTGCTTTTCATTTTCTTAGATTTTCAACTTAAAACTGAAGCTCTAAGTGTATTATACTTTTCAGATAAGCATCCTACATTTGGCTGCTGCTACAGCTGGTACAACTTTTGTAAAGACTCTAAGACATCATAAATTAGGAGATCTGGGTGAGGCGCCTAGTTTCATACATGCCTGTGACCCTTGGAGAAGAGGTTCGCTAGAATAATGTGTCTGAGCATCATGCCAAACTCCAGAAAGAAGTACAGTAGGCAGGCTGGGCCTTCCTGTTTCAGAAAGCTGAAAGAGCAATGAGTTGACAACTGGAAAGACCAGTGGTGGAAAGCTTTACGCCTGGTGCTGTAATGGAAGTCTGAGAACAGTCTGGGTGGTCCAAGGACTTCTTGGTGTCCCCTGGAATTGCAGGGATGCCAGTAGATAGGAAGTGAGTAAGCAAAAAAGAAAGAGCTTCACATCTAAGCAGATCCAGCAACCAGAGAGAAAAGGAGAAAAAGCATCTGTCTGAGAAGGCAAGGCAGATGGCACTTGGAAAATGAAAATCAGCTGATTTTGATTCAGTGACAGAACTGAAAATATTTTCATCTGAAAACTTTAAGTAGATCAATTATAGGATAGATCCTGTTGAACCTTAAATTAGTAGATCATAAGATAAAGTTAGCTTAAAATAGGTAATAAAAATATGAAAAAGTAAAACAAAATTAAGATTATTGCTAATACCACCAAGAAAAAAAAAGGCAGACCAAAAAAAAAAAAAAAGAAGAGAAAAAGAATGAGACAAAACAATGGAGTATAAAATAGGAAAGGATATCTGATTAAAAATATTAATTGTAAATTTATTTAAATGATTCACCAAGTTTTAGTCAAGATTAAACAAAAACTAGTCTTTCCTCAGGTCTCTTTGTGCCATTATTCTCAGTACTTTTTCTATACATACATATGTGCATACATACATACATAAACTTCCCCCCCCTCCCAACACACATACACACTCATTTAAACGCCACAACAGTTCTCATATCAGGGACTCATTACTCTTATTTTAACAGTAGAAAATGGAAGACATTGTTAAATTGATTCTCCCAAAGTCATACAGCTTAACAAGTGACCAATTCACGATTTTAGAATGTTTGTCCTAATCCAGAGACTTAGATGCCAGGTTACAAGGAAATATTTTAGTAAGACATCTAGAAAAAAGAGGGGTAAACAAGTGAAGCAGTGGTAAATAATAGAATTAACAATGCTAAATTCAACCTACATATTTAATTTCAGAGTGATTGGAGATTTATTTTACAGTATTAAATAAGAATCTTTAAAATAGAGAGTCATATGCAAATACACCAAACTTCTAGTTATTGGTGCTAAAAATCCAAGATTTGAAAGAGAGACAATGAAGTAAAATTTTGTAGAGGCATCGACTTAGTTGAGGGTACAATGACGAAATTGAATTTGCTGGTCTTTACTTTTCATAAAAAGTAGTTATCAAAAAATCAAAAATGTTTATGTTAGATGCTGTGAAATAAGTGATTAATTACAGATGGAATAAAATTTTGTCCCACAATATCCAAATTAAGTGGGTGAAAAGAGAGTAAATGTTAAATTGTGTAAAAGTCTACCAAAATCATTATGTTTTATGAGGTGGGAAGTCTACGTGCTAACTTCCACAGAGCTGGAAGGTTTCACTTAAAATTCAAGCCAAATGCCTAGAACAAGTCTATGGATTTGTTGGGGAAAATCCATATCACATTAATAGAAGCATACAATTCAGTTGGCGGCAGAAAAGGGGGAAGGTAACAAATCTCTTGGCAGAATTCTGAGCACAAGCAGTGTAGAGGGGGACGGACCTGGTCCAGAGAGCTCTGGGTGGCCGCCATCTGCATAGAGAGGAGTGCCACTTCTCAGGGCCAGAGTGCTCTGTGGCTCTCACCAAACATTGGAGAAAGATCTAGGACTTTGTGCATTATGTCTTCAAACATCTCCAGTTACCTCAGAGTTGGTACCTATATTGCTATGCCTTTTCAGACACACATTACCAGGATGGCCTGTTAATTTTGATTGAAGAGAGCCCTCTCAAAGCCAGGTTTTTATCAGCCCTTGCCTTTCACATATCTATTTATCCTAAACAAGCGGTTGCTTTTTATTTAATGATTTCAGTTGCTCTATTTCAGTTGCCCCCACCTCTCCACCAGGCAGGGTCATGACAGTGTTTTTCTCTCTAAAGAAACTCCTGGCAAGAAAGAAAAGAAACAGCATAAAATATAAGATTGCCAATTAGAAAGAAAAAAATCTGGCTTTGCTTTTGTCTCCTCAATCTGTTACTATCTTGGGATATTAAGAAGTTTAAAAAGCCAGATAGAGGAAAAAGTAGATATTAAGTTTAAGAAGCCAGATAGGTAAAAATTAGAATATCATAAACATTTACTCATAGAACCTTGAAAGTATAAATGGTAGGTTCATATTATCTTGGTTCATTCCTGAAGCAGTCATTTGAAACAGGTATTGTTTTCATCCCCACTTTAAGATGAAGTGGCTAGGATGGTGCAGAATTCAGTGAGAGAAAGGACATTGAATTTAGTTTCTTTAGTTCAGTGGGACTTCTTTAGTTCAGTTTAAAAAGTATATATCCCACTTCTGCTACGCATTTTACACTGTGGATACAGAAATCAAAAATGATCCAAGTACATTTCAAGTCATTCATCCACCTTGACTTCTAGGTTAGAAGTAGAGAGGCTCTCTCTGAGCTGGATTAGGTGAAAGACACGGGGCTTGATGACATACGTGTGGTGGAAGCTTCACACAGCCTGATCTGTGCACTCAGACATGTTGGAAAAACAAGGACATGTCTGCCTGGTGCAAATAAATGCTAAAATTTATGTCACCAATGTTGGACTTCAAGGCAAAGAGGAGCCCCCAGATTAAGATTTACCTTCATGAATGACCAGGAAAATGAACTTACATCACATTTTGGGAACTTTATATCACATTTGGGAGAACTTAGGAATTGAACTCCCAACTCATGGCTTGGGAATTGTCTAGAGGCACAGGAATGCAGGTTTGGTAGGAGATAATTTGGAAAAGAGGACAGGGGCTTAGATAATTTGGAAAAGAGGACAGAGGCTTAGAAGAATGCAAGGTTGACTGAAAAACAAGATGGAGAGGGCCGTTACCACAATATTGACTGGGTGCCGGGCCTCCTGAAGCTTGGGTGCCTTGTGGATAAGGGCTGGATCTCAGTTGTTATTTAGAAAAATAGAATTACTTGGAATAAGTGAATTAGCCTTATTATTTTAATGAAGGGACCCTATGCTATCTAATTTAACTTTCCAGGCTGGCAAACAGAAACAAGCTAGACCTGATTAACATCTAAGCTATCGGTGGAGAGAATTCAGTTTCAGCATAGGTTTCAAGGTTTCAGCATCAGGCCCTGGTTTCAGTCATTCCTTGATAATGTGCTTCCTATGATCTGTGAGTATGAATGTAGATTACCATCCACTTCCAGGACTTTTATTTGTAACAGAACACTGACCATGGAAAATATTCTTTTCTTGTTTATGATCCATTTGGGTGGGGATATGAATGTCATTTCTTCTACAAAATCAGAGCTACCCAGATTTTAAAATGTTTGGAAACATATTTGCATATATGCCTCCACTGATAGTCACATGAACAGGCACCCCCTTTGCACCAGGCTTCCCTTCTTTAGTCTTTAAATGAAATGAGATTATCCAGTGATCACCTTATTGTATTCATCACACCTTCTTATCGGACTATGTGGGACTATGTGTGGGTCCAGTGAGGACAAACCCTTGTCTTTTGTTCACAAATATATCTTCAAGTTTAGCACAATCCTTGGAAGATAGTACAGTCTCAATAAATATGCAACTGTTGGCAGATTGCCTGCTGGCTTCTTCAGTGACTATTGGTAAAATGCTACTCAGATTGTGATAGGAGAAAATCACCTATTTTTAAAAATAAAATGTCCAACTCTTTAGTGATACTTGATAAATCAGTTTTTGTTTGTTTATTGGATGTTCTGATTATTGTTGATGATTGTTTTAAAATTATGATTTCTGAGTCTATTTAAAATATTTTAATTTTGAATTTTACAAGAACATTTGTGGGAATTATAGCTGCTGTGTTGCACATAGTTTTAAAATAACTAGAAGTTATTGTGTACTTTGTTTTCTAAAAATATTTTAATAAATTTAAGTCATGAGTTCCTAAAATAACAATGTAATCCTACATAGACTATAAAGTAGAAAAACTTATTCAGCTTCCCTTCCAACTATCCAATGCATTCTATGAATAAATATTTAAAGGAAGGGGGAAAACTCTTTATAATATAGAAAATTTGAAATGTATTGCAAATTATGGACAGGACATCCATATTTGTGAATAAGCATAACAAATTGTGCTTCAGTTGTGCTTCACAAATCCGTATTTGTGAAGAAGCACAACAAATTCAACTTGTAATTGATAATAGTTTTGCTCAGATTGTAATAATTAGGCATAATCTTTCCTCTGTTTTTTGGTTAATTTTAATTTAAATACACTTGATCATTTGATAATTTGTTTACACAAAATGGCCGGTGGTTATCATATAAATGTTTCATATTCAGTAACATAAACAGGTAATTTACATAACATATTCATTTGATATAAAATAAATCTGTGAAATAAAAAGTTTTCAAAAAATCCTGAATAGCATCTATTTAATATGTCTAATATTCTCAAGTGGAAAAGTAAACTACATGGCATGATACCAGAACTGGTCACAGAATTATCATCTCAACATTGATGAAGGAAAATAATCTGAAAATAACCATCAAAGAATATTTCAAGTTTCTCTAAGTATGGAACAGGTTTAACACACTATATTATGTATTTGAATTTGTCTTCAGTGAGTGTAGGTTTTGATGTAGAGAAGTATTAATGCTTCAGATTGTTGCCAAACATAATATGAAGAACTACTTACTCAGACACCTGATCTTTAGAATGCAGCATCGTTTGTAACAATTTTAACGCTAACTAAGTACACTTTGATGAGACAGCATTTAATAAAATGCTCATTAATTTCATCATTAGCAAGGGTATGCTAAGAAGTAAGCCAGTTTCTTATGTCACGCCCAATTAGCATCCCATGCTAGTAATCCCATTAGTATTGTTGAATTCACTAATGGAAAAACTAATGGGCATGCTACCAGGGCACATTAATTGGGCACGACACCAGTTCTGGTTTTAATTATTAAACTACGATAATGAAATGTGTGTTTGTAAAATATTAAAATGTTGAAATAGGGTTGAAGAAAATAAAAGAGTATGTAGAGGAAGATATGAGGAAAGTCAACCTTGAAAATTAAAGGGTTAGCATGTGAATTTACCAAATGGCCCTCTTTCTGGTTGATGACATTGTCTGTAAAAATCAGGATATTGTCCACATGAGAAGAACCCAGTCATACTCATGGGAAATTAAAAGCTATTTTTTTTGTGTGTGTGATATAGAATTCTGTATGTCATACTTGCTGGCATGCTCTGTATGAGGGCTGACAAGAGTCAATTAAATATTTACAATGGACATGTTATATCACTGCTACTTTGGGGAACTATAAACAAAAATGCTTTAATCAGGATGGAATAATTAACATTAGACTTATTTTAATATAAATTTTCAACCGTATTACTTCAGGTAATTATCAATTTTGTGTTAAAAAATTCAAGTAAATAGAATTTGATGAAATTTCCAACTCATTAAAATATTTTACCCACTCATATTTTTGACTTTCAATATTTTTATTAGATTGAAGTTGATTATTCCAAAGATCAACTTTATTAAGAAAGATATGTATTTTGATTTAGAAATTTAGCATAATCACTTTATTTTTTTGTATGAAGGAAAATGTTTTCAAATAGATTTGTATTGAGGTAATGTTGCATTATAACATTGTATAAGTTTTGTGTATAGGTTGTTTTAAATTAACATCTACGTACACTACATATACAGATATATATTAAGTTCACCACTAAGAATTCAACTCTATCTTCTAGCTGATTTATTCACCACCACCCTCCCCCCACCATAAATCTCTTCTGGTAACTAGAAATGTGGTATTAGAGACTACATTTTATTTTATTTCATTCATTTTATTATTTGGTTTCTCTATATATAACGTGTGTGAAACCATGAGGTATTTGTGTTTTCCCTGACTTAAAAATGGTTGCAGTCGATGATGATAGCTACAAAGTTGAAATGTCTTCTACTTTTCCTACTTACTCACCAACACTAAGGTAGGTAGCATAGTATTTACCTCATGCACAGGTATAGGCATTGGCTATAAAATGCTAAGATGGAAGGTTTCTCTTCTACTACTTTTCTTTATCTTTAACTTTACCTGCTTTGTTGCTAATATGTATTCTTGACACCTGACATTCCCTAGTCTTATCCACTTGGCAACTCATTTTAGCTCTGTAACTATTATTATTGCCTAATGTGGGCCCCCTACCCCATGGCACAGAAACCCAAACCATGCCACCAGTTTATGAGAAAAGGACCAGTTTAATTTGAAATCACCTGGCAGGAAAATGAAGGCTAGAGTCTCAAATCAGTCTTCCTGAGGTCTATTGGGATTTCTGCTTTGTGTATGGAGCTGATGAACAAATATGGAAAATGCAAGTCAGAAGAGGTGGTTGCTAAATTATGTGCAACATAACTGGAATTTTGATTCAGAACTGAACAGACTGAGCACCCTTGCTCCTGAATGGTGTCCATCAAATCATGAGTCAGGCTTCTCAGTTCCATTTCCCATAGCTATTTTTGGTTCAGTCAATCAGCTGCCATCTTTAGGACAGAGAGCACTCTTCTGGAACCGCACTCTGAAACACAACTTGTCCTTTTATGAAAGACTGTTTTTTTCCTTAAAATGTGTAGAGATAATTCTGTCTCGTGTTACAAGTCCTCTCTGTTATTCTTGTAAGTAAAAACAGCAGTTGACCACATAACCAACATTACCATAGAGAAACCTGAAAATGCTATATTTTAGACTACAAAGCACTGAATACTAAGATTAACCCTAACACTTCTGTTCAGTATATGTATATAATAACTAGCTAATTTTAATGTAAAACTCATTCCTTTTAAGAAATACAGTGGAAGAAACAGAAATTAGCTTTCCTGCCATTTTGAATGATAATTTATTAGTTCTTCTCTAAATCTGAAATTTTAGAGTAGAATACTAATTACCTTTCTGATGAATATAGGTGCTTAAAATACAAGTGTCCTTATTCAATATTTTTATTTCAAAGAGTTCTTTTTAGATTTGATCATTATGGTATTTACAATACAGGAATGCCAGACTGATGTTCAAATCAGTCTTTTTAAAAAAATTTTACTAATACATTTAGTTAACCCTATATATTTAGGATATGATTGTTCAACATGTGATCAGATTAAGAATGATTAAGAACTTATTTTTATTATTAGCTTAGTGACAGACAATCTACTGTAGTTATCATATAAGCATAACATTCTTATACTTTGTCTTATTTTTATCATTTTATCATTTGCATATTTATGTATGTATATAGATAAACATAAAATATGCAAACAATAAAATGATTAATACATATAATCTTATATTATATATATATATATATAAAATCTTACATCATTGCATTTCCTGGTGTTCTCCCTTCACTCTATCACTCATGAACCTCCATCTTGATCTTCTTGTGGTCCTCACTTCCCTGATTTCTCCCTCCTCCTCCCTAGCTGTTTGTCCTAGTTCCACTGTTAGCTTTTTTTGACTATTTCTTGACCTTTTGTTTGGTATTCCTATATCCCATCTATAGGTGAGACCACATGGTTTTTGTCCATTTCTTTCTGACATTTCTGCTAATATGATTCCCTCTAGGTCTATCCGTGTTATTAAAAGTTATTCATATTTGTCAGTTTTGATTGCAGAATAATATTCCATTATGTAAATATACCACATTTTCAGCCATTCATAGATTTTGGGGCTTTGGATTGTCAACATCAATCTTAATGTGGAATTCTGTATGGAATGTATGCATGCTTCCAGTAGAATCACATTGAAGTTTGTAAATTGCTTTTGTTTATATATATTTTTCTATGTGTAATCACTATTCATTCATTCAATCATTAATTCCCTTAAGAGGTCTTCAGTAGAAGCGACCACAACCAATGATGAAGGTAAATGGTATGATGATGGCAAATGGCATGAAATAATTGCTATTCGGTACCAAGTATTTGGTAAAATAACACTTGATGGACAATATACAGGTAAGAACTTTCTAGAAATGACTCTGTTGGTGTACTAATGTTTTATTGCTTCTCTGTGGTTTATCTTTTTTATCTCCACTAAATGTCATCTGAATTTTATTAGATTTGCATTTGGGTAACTTGATGACGATTGTGTAAAATGATGAAATCTGGGAACCATTTTATTTATGAAGGATTTCAAGTATAAAACTAAAATAAGAAAAAAGTCATCAGTAACATTTTTTGTTTAGTTACCTATGCTTTCCAAGTGCTCTTAAATTTCTTTTGAATTTATAGAAGAAAAAGTATCAATAGATACACCTTAAAGATGTATGCAATTGGTAGGCAGAATTCTGAGGTATACAATCCTGTGTTTGCAATTTTAAGCTCAGTATTTTTCTATCCTGCCTTATCTACAACACATTGAATTTTAGGGCAGCTATAGTATTTGTATTATGGATATAGGCTTTAATTAATGAATTCAGGGGACATAGATATTTAATGAGTACCTACTACATGCTTAGTATTGCTCTTGAAATGCTAGATACAAAGAACAAAATTTACATTCTAAGTGTGGGAAGAATAGGAGATAATAAATACTGAACAAATACCAGATAGTGAAAATTGCTGAGAATAATACAATAACTGGTTAGAGGAAAAGGAGTATATATGGTTATTGGGAAGAAACTTCTTTGATTTTGTAAAAGACTATTTTAGAGAAAGTCTCTGGATATCTTTTGAGCAGAGACAAGAAGGAGCACCACAGTAAACCCTTTAAACATCAGGAGAAGGAAGTTCCAAGCCATGGGAGCAGCAGGTTCAGTGCCCTGAGGAAGGAGCATGCTGCATGTACCATGTCCAGGACCAACTAGGGGATCAGTGTGGGAGAGGGATAGAGGGGGTCTATGCAGGCAGTGCCATTCAAGAGGCCCCTGGGTGTATTCTATAGGCCAGTGTGATCTTTAATCGGAGAGAATCCACTGACCGAGCTTTGAAATAGGAGTGATATCATTTCTTCTTTAAAAAACAAAACATAACAAAAACAACTCGTTTTTCTTTTGAAAATACAAATTAAGGGCAACAAAGGCAGAATTGTGCATATCATTTTATAAGCATCTATAGTGAATGTTACAATAATTGTACAATTATTGTACAAAATTATTGTACAAAATTATTGTACAAAATGTACAATTTCCTACAATAATTCTGGTAGGAAATAAAGGATGTTTAAACCAGGGAAGGAGTTGTGGGCATCATGAAAACTCTGGATATATTATAATGATTAAATGAAAAGTTTAATTGAGGTAGAACAGGGATAGGCAGTGGAGGTTGAATCACACTCTTGTCTATCTTTATAAACGTTTATTAGAGCACAACAGTACCCATTCAGTCTGTGTTGTCTATGGTTGCTTGTGGTTCCATTGCTTATAAAGCCTAAAATATATATCAGCTGGCCCTTTACAGAAGGAAGTTGCTAGCTTTGGACATAGAGCATGACTGGAACCTTGGCAACTAGAAGAAAGTAGCTTCCATAACTAAAGGGGGCAAACGAGTGTGAGAAGCAGATTTGGAGAGAGAAGTTTGGAGTCTGGTTTGAACATCTGACATCTACGAGGCCTTCACTGGCCTCTCACACTGGCTTGAGCTCAGAAAAAGGTCTCAGACTAGGATATATGTTACTAATTGTCAGCCAAGGATGATATAAAGAGAACTGATGATAGTGAATTGGGTGCTGAAGCAAGATACTCCCCCCTTTCAAAGGGGAAATTTAGATCAAAATCTTAACAAGACACCTGCATCATTATTGGTGCCTTCAGGAACCCAAGTTTCTTTAGCAGGGACTTGAGGATAAGGGGTTTTGACCCTGATCGTTTGCTCTATAACCTCTGTTAATGCCTCTGGAGGATTTAGGGCATCTGTGCTGGTGGAAATAGGAAAAGACAAGAGACAGAAGCAAGTCTGGCTCATGTGACTTCACAACATTGGGGGTGATGAGGAAGAAACAATGAAGGAACTAGGAGTAGGTATAGAAATAAGAGAACCAAGAAATGGTTGTATCTCAAAAGCCCAGTGAAAGCCTTGATCATTTGTCAAAATGGTAGAGATGTTTCTTATGTTAAACTTCTCATGTCCATCTTTGTAGGTTCCTGGGCCACCCCGAATGGCAGCATGGTGATTGATGAGAACACAGGTGTTTTTGTGGGAGGGCTGCTGTGGGACTTTGCTCTCCTCAGGAGCGATCCTGGTGAGTTTGGGGTCCTGCTGACTTTGTGAAGGTATATTTATTTGATATGCTGTTACCAAAATTTAAGGTAGAAATGATTTATTCACACACACACACACACACACATACACACACTTGTATAAGTTTTATTTACATTTCTTTTCCCCTTGCCTTTTGGGTGTTCCTCCCCACTTCCTTTGCCCTTGTCCGTACCTCTGGTCACTCTATTTCTTCTTTCACTGTCAGTTATTGGTCAATTTTTAGTCTATTGGATTTTTCCTTTTTTTTCCTATAACAATGTTCTTTTGCCAGGTGTAAACTGTGTTTTCCTGGGAAACAGTGGTCTGTGCTTAGTTTTCCAGATTTATCTTTGTTGTGGGTAGACAGTTCATGAATGTTTGTATCACTTCAGTGCCTCCTCCTCTTACTGTTCATCTGCTCTGATTTATATTATTTTCAAGTATGAACAGTAGTACTTTTTTTCTTTATCTCATACTGTGTTTCCTATTTCCTCATGTCTCTTCTTTGCTAAAAAGGTGCACATTGTATGCATTATATTTCTTGGTATCCAGTTCTTGGTACATTATACAAGTTCATTCAGCTTTTGCTGAAATGAATTATCCTATTTTCAGTCAAAACCCTCTCAAAGAATAAGGTGTCAGAGTTTCTAAAATTTGAAACTGAGTGTAAAATAACACCAAATAGAAAATGATGAACTCATTTCTCTCTAAATAGGGTAAAGAATATTCTGAGTATTGGAATACATAATAGTCACTAAACCAGTCCTAAGATATTGCTAGATAGGTAGAATGTGGCCTTTGCTACAATGGAGGGTACAAATATATTAGCAGGTATTTCCTATCTTGTGACATAAATGCTAAAATTGAGATATACATTCCTAAATTTTTAGGACAATCAAAAAAATCTCATTCTAAACTGAAATCAAAAACTAAAACTAACATGAGTGATATTAGCCTTATGAGAAAGAAATTAGCTTTCCAAGGCATTGCTTCTAACTGGATTTTCTCAAGGCTGCCTCAAAGAGCATAGGTATCTCCTAAGTCTGTCTTGGGAACTGAAATACAACCACAACCATATGAATATTACAGATAAGTAAGGATCCAGATAAGTGGTGGTTTCAAGAAGTCCTGATGAAGATCAGAATGAATAAATCTGAAGCATCCAGGAAGGGAGGAGAGTGAAGAGGAGGGAAGGGGGAAAAAGGGTTATAACACAATAGATTGTGATGGAGGATTATGGGTGAGTTGGTGATAGGAGAACAATTGTGACCACACTTGAGGGAAGAAATCCTTTATTCTGGGAAAAAAAATGACATATATAGTAAAGGTAACTATACATATATTAAAATTCTATATATGTGATATATAAGTATATATTATACAATTATAACTCTATATTCATATAATTATAAATAATATTGTTTATATACTATAAAATATATATCACTATAAATATATTATTTATTTATAATATATGATATAATATATAAATATATGACATAATATACTATATTGATATGATTATATCATAGAATGATATGTGATAAAAATATTTTATATATTATATATGTATTATATTACATATCTTTATATATTAAAATTCTATATATATATAAAAACAAATATTTCCCAGTGAACTTCATAGAAGGATTTTAATCCTCTAGACTATTGTTACTTCCTCTGCAATGTGTCTAAAAAGGGTTTTATTTGATTGTTTTTCACTGTTTAACTGGTAGAATTCACTTGCAAGGAGAGTGAAAGTAAAAAAAGAGAGAGACAGAGACAGAGTTTGTTATAGGTTTTGACCCATCAAGCATACTTTCTGGCTAAGTTATTTAGAGGATCAGGTATTGGACAACAGGTGGAAAGAATGCCCCAATGGAAAGTACTATCCTATAAGGGATACATCTCCAGAATGATGACTACTTTGACCTTGTGAAATTTTGATTACTGGTGAATGCTGTCCCTAGAACCAAGTCATAGACTCAGCTGCTGAGAACTAAGCATTATACTGTTGAATAAGGACACTGCTGTGTGAAATGCAGTACATATACATTTCCCCCTTCCCACTTTCTTGAGCTCTCTTCAATTCTCTCATTTGCTCACTTTTTCACCCCTCTCATTATAAACCTATTTGCTCTATGCATAACCCCCCATCTACCTGATGTACAGTTCCAAATTTAAGGTCAATGTGACACTCGCTCCTAAAAATGAAATCAAAATTACTGATTCACTTGTATAACAGACTGATTCATAATGTCAAGGGAGCTAAACTATAAATTATGACTTCCTTCAAATATTACGTAAAAAAAGTTGTTACAGAATTCTTCTTTTGGATGAGTGGCAGTAAAATTGTGTTGTTGGTTGAAGAATCAATATTTTTGCTAGTCCTATAAAATCCAGGATTCTGCGTAATTGTTTCTGCAGATCTGATAAGTCTGAACCATGGCAAAGCACTTAACATGGTGGATGGTGTGATGTTTACATGGATTGTTGAGAGGTTGGCTGTAAATAGGTAGTGAGAGTTATTGCATGTGTCTTTGATTTTAATGGCACATAAAATTAATTGCTGGAAAAGAATTTTTTCAAAACACATTTTTCTTGATATCTATCAACTACTGCAGAAATAATCCAAAAGACTTTTTGGGCTATCTCAAAGATATGTTTTTTATGAAGAATTACAATCCCTCTGCTGTGTGGGAATCTCGGGTTTGGCAGAATTCTGAAGAACAAATCAATGTCTATAACAACTAGGAGGGATGCCCCTCTTCATTACACAAAGGAGCCCAGTTCTTAGGAACAGGTCAGGATCTAAACTAGATACTGATGTTTGTTTAGCATGTATGTTCTAGTTGTGGCATAATTCCACCTCCCCATCTGATTATTCTGACTTCCTATGAACCTAAGATCACAACATAGTTGGTGCACCAAGATAGTTAGCACGTAGCCAATGTGCTACGTAGCACATAGCATGTGTCACACTTGTCCATTTGTAAGTCCATTGTTTGGAAATCAGTATACAGTTTTATTTAAAAGATGTTTCAAAGGAGTTCTGTTTTACTGATAATCTACAAATGTCTATTTGTCCCATGATGTGGGTGAACTATATTCCTAAGAGTCATGTTTTAGCTGTGGTGTGGGGTAAGTGGGTCAGTAAGAAAAGGTCAGAGAACCACTAACTGACACCACTACAGCTTCCAAAGGCTGCAGCAAAAATGAGTCCTGGCCCCTTCACCTAGCTCTGCCTTGGCAGCCTAAGGATGGGAAGAGGGAATGGAGCATTGGTGGTATGACTTCTTCAAATAAAAGCCCATCTCTGACTTCTACATTTATAGCTGGGTTGGTTAGTTGTTAACTTGTTTCAGTTACCTTCAGAACAGAAAACTAAATCATATTATAACCTGTCCATTTTTTTTTGCCTTTCTCTTTGCATTCAAAGCATAGTCAAAGCAGCTCCTTATTAACTCAAATAAATCAATAATAAGTCTTAAGCATATTCTGTTATCTAGGGAATAAATTGCTTCCTCTTTAAAAATTATATTAGAAATACTGGATGATCTCACTTATATGAAGGATACAGGGGAAACAAACAAACAAATGGACAAGAAATATTTAAAGCTGTCAACAGAACTGAAGCATAGAACAAGAGAAGGGGAGGAGGGTAAAATCAGGGAGGGATGGGCACAAGAGACTGAGATGGTTCATGGATGATAAGGTGGTAGGAGAATATGTGTAGACAATGATGTAAAAAAAAACTATATATGTAATCAATAAAAAAATAAAATTAGAATTATATTGATTAAAATTTAAAACAAAAATAAAATAAGAAGTATATTAAATTTATCTGCTACTTAGATGCAGTTACAAGGATGTTCTCCTAACATTGCTTCGCATCTTATTTTGTGAGTGATTTACTCACCAGCAGAATATCCTATAATCTTATAGCAGTGCTGACAATACTGTTTTGTATATGCTAATTTGTATACTCTTTCTTTTCCTTTCCAGGGTTCCTGGAATTTCCTCCAAACATGTTTCAGGGAGGAATGAACTTTGAGATTTCCTTTAAGTTCAGAACTGATCAATTGAATGGATTGCTTCTTTTCATCTACAACAAAGATGGACCCGATTTTCTTGCTGTATGTTAAATAATTAAAATGACTTACTTATAAGTAAGCCAGCTGTTCATCCTAAATGAAGGTTTCTTTCCAGTTTCACTTTCCAGATTCCAGTCAGTATACCCAGTCTTTCTTCCAAATATTACTACATTGCAATGGTGGAGATATACCACCAAATAAGAAAGGAAGGGGGTGTCCTCAATTTCCTTTGATTCTTGGAGAGAATCAAAGAATGCTTATTTTAGAGCAGCAAGTATGTGGACACGTTCAGCATATGCCATATCTTGCTGAATTGCTTTTAAAAATTCCTCTTAAACTGAATTTTCACTGTCATTGTGGTTGCTCTCCTTATTTTATTTTTATTATTTAATTTATTATTTATTTAATTAATTTATATGTAAACACACACATATTTCTCATCTTTCTATTCCCTAGGGATCACCCACCACCTTCCCTCCCTGACCACTCCCTCCCATATCCCCCACTCCTCCCTAGTTGTGTACTTTGGTTTGGTTGTTAGCTCCTTTTGACTTTTCCTCCTGGCCTTTTGCTTGTTTTTCCTATATCCCATTTATTAGTGAAACCATTTGGTTTCTGTCTTTTTCTTTCTGACTTATTTCTGGTAATATGATTTCTTCTAGGTACACCCATGTTATCATAAACTCATCAAATTTGTTATTTTTAATTGATAAGTACTATTCCATTGTGTATATATACCATATCTTTTTTATCCAGTCATCTGTCTTGGGACATTTGGGTTATTTCCATGTCCTTGCAATTATAAATAGTGTAAGCATATGGGTACAGGTGTCCCTTTGTATAAGTATTGAGGTCTCCTTTGGGTAGATTCCCAGAAGCACAATTGCTGGGTCAAATGGCAGTTCCATTTTCATTAGTTTGAGGGTCCTCCACACAGCTTTCCATAGTGTCTGAACCGTTTACATTTCCACCAGCAGTGTTAAGAGTTTTCCTTTCTCTCCACATCTGCACCAACACTTGTTGTTGACCATTTTTTGATGTGGTCCATTCTTACTGGTGTAAGGAGGTATCACATTGTGGTTTTGATTTGCAGTTCCCTGATTCCTAGTAACACTGAACATTTTCGTGTACTCTTGATCATTTGTATTTCCTCTTTGGAGAAGTGCCTTTTTAGTTTTTCTCCCATTTTTTAATGGGCTTTTTGTTTTGTCTTTAAGTTGTGAGTTCTTTGTGTATCTTTGTTATCAGGCCCTTATCACTTGTATGGAGGGGAAAGATTTTTTCCTACTTGCTTGGGATTCTTTTTGCTTTGTCTATTGTTTTTCTTGCTGTACAGCTTTTTAGTTTGATGTAGTACCAGCTGTTTATGTTTTCCTTCATTTTTTTGCCATCTGTAGATGTGTCCAGAAATTAATTTCTGAATTAGAATTCATGAAGGGTTTTGCCCAAGTTTTTCTCTATGTAGTTTATGGTTTCAGATCTTACTTCCAAATATTTTATCTATTTTGAGTTTTTTTTTTTATATGGTGTGAGGGAGGTGTCTTGGTTCATTTTCTTGCATGTCTCAGTCCAGTTTTCACAGCACCATTTACTGAAGAGGCTGTCCTTGTTCCAATGTAAGTTTTTCACTCCTTTGTCAAAGATTGTTGACTATATATACGTGGTTTTATTTCAGGGCACTCAGTTCTGTTCCATTGGTCTGATTGCTCTTTTTATTTTAATGACCTTCACCAAATTTATACTTATTCCCTAGTATGTTTCTCCAATCCAGTGAAGTTTTTTTTTCTGCATGCACTTCTTAGGACAAGGAGGGTGAGCTTTTAGCAGAAGAGAATCACAGAGAGATTACTGGCTTTGCTGTTAGACAAGAAGAAAGATTAGCTTTTTTTTTTTTTCATATCATTCAGCCCCCTCCAAAAATTTTGTTTACCTATACCTGGCTGGGCCATTTGGAGTTCATCCCCACTCTTCATTTGTAATTTCTTTTTGTGTGTGTGAAGACATGCTATCATCAAAAACAAGTATAATTAAGAAATTTTTTACACCTTTTAGGTAAAATTTTGATGCAGTAAAATGCAACAATCTATGAGTACAATTTAATGAATTTTGAAAAATGCATGCACCATGTAATCCATGCCTATGAAGGTATAGATTAAAGACCATGTTCATAAACTCTTGGCTGTGGGTTCCATCATCCCCTTACTTTAACCCAGAACAGAATATCTGCTGTTCTGGAATTTAATATGAATGAATCATACAAGATGATTCCTTTTGCAGTTAATTCCTTTTCTTTTTTTCTTTATTATTATTATTATTATTATTATTATTATTTATATATAAATTTCACATCTTTGTAATCCCAGGGATTCACCCCTCCTCCCCTCCCCACCATTCCCCCCCTTCTCCCCCTGCCCCAAGTTGTGTGCTTCAGTTTGGTGGTTAGCTTGTTTTGACTTTTCTCGTGGCATTTGTTTATTTTCTTCTGTCTTATCTGACTTGGTACATTTTACAAAACCTAAAGGTCTGGTTCATGGTTTCTTGACATTGAACATGGTGAAGCCCTTGCTTGAAGGATCTTCCACAAAATCTGCGTAGTTCCAGTCACTTACTTCATATCCAGGTCCATCCAGGTGCTTTATTACCTGATATATCTGCTAATTTTATTAGACATCATGATTCTTGGGAAGAGTGCTTGTCAATGCAATAAGTTCATGGACCATCACAGGGGACTCAGTATTGAGAGAATGGATAATTAAATGACTGCTCAGCTCACCTGATGTACTTTACAAAAAAGAAAATTGCCTAGAAAAAATAATTTTCTCTGGCATTATTTAATTTGTTCTAACTGATGTGATTCATCTTAAATTTTCAAGTCTCCTTGACTCATTGACTTACCTTCTAACAAAACAAAAACATAGTAGGTAAAATAATTGTCATGTAACATTTTGAAGGAAAATGTATGGAGGCATTTTCTTTACCATGAAAATTTGAGTGAAATATGTTTTCATTAGAAAATGGTACCTTAATCGAAAAGAATACTCATCAAAGAAATTGTTAGAGATTTAAAATAATAAAACTGAAATATTGAGTCAAAATAAATCTTACAAATTTAAAATTGAGTTCACCAACCAGTTAAATAAGCTAAATCAGGCTTGACATTTCATTTTCTTATTGTCTTGTCACATTTCCCCCCAAATTAAATTGATATATAAAATAGTATTTTCTCATTTTCTAAAAACTCAAATAAAAATAGAGTTATAGTTCAAACTGCTCTGTTCTCTGCAGCCATTCAGTCATTTATTCTGGAGTTTAATATTTTTACCATGTTGCACCAAAAGCAAAAGGTTCACTAACATAATATTGCATGGCAGCATATATATAATCATTATTGGGTATGAATTTGACTTAAAACAACAGTCTTCATGTCATGTATAAGCTTGCCAAGCACTTCATAACAGGTTAATTCCCATTCTGCTTGAAATAAAGAGACATTTTTATTGGTTTAGAGAAATGCCTTTACTCTCTTTAAAAAATTGACCTCTGTTCCCTCTCCAAATGCCACTGTGAAGTCTTTTCATATAACTGGTTTTCTAATTTGAAATGCAGATACAGATGAAGACTGGGATACTGAGCTTCAGGCTAAATATCAGTCTTACCTTTACACAAGTGAATATACGACTGGGTCTGTCCTATTGTGATGGAAAGTGGAACACAGTGATCATTGGAAAGAAAGGTTCTGTCCTATCTGCTGGCAGGAATGACCTTATGGAGTGCTCATCCCAGTCCCAGGCACAGCCGCTGACCATGAACTCCTTGATCTACCTAGGTGGAACCCCACCACACCTGCAGAACTCCTATAGATCCCTGAGACTGGAACAAGGTAAATGCCCAGGGAAGACTCCCCAAGTTGTTGCAGTCCTGGTTCCAACAGGCTTGGGTGATTCTGTGTTTAGCAAGATATAGCACTGGAACCATGCTAGAAGCAATTCAAACTTCACCTTTATAGGAGAAGTTTTATTTCTTTAAAAAAAGTTGCATAACATCTCTGCTATTATTTTTGTATGTGCCCAAAAGAATATGTCATCATCTCTCTTTATAATCAATATTTATTCAAAATACCTTCAAAAGAAAAATTATGTGTAATACATGATAAAATGTAAGTTTATTCCAGTTTGCTTTGAAAACACATTTGGTTCCAGTCTTTTAAATGCCAATCCATATCCTGTATTTATACATTAAAAAGGTGTGTACAGCTCAGAAATATGACTTTTTTACATCACTTATTTCTGATGTAAATACAAATTGTCTTCCTGAATTCGATAGGGCTTTCACTTGGCAAAGTACATGAAAGGATAGACTTAGTTGAATTTCAAACATACTTGTGAAAAAGCTATCCATTATTGATTATTAATAGCCATCAAGGAAGGGAATCGTGCATGAGCATATAATTTTTAAGTAACACAAATGCTGAACTCACTAATCAGAGAAATGATTCGTTTAAGAGGATCCAGTGGCTGAACACATTCTTCTGAGTGTTCAACATAAAAACATATGAGTCAGGTCTCCATAACAAGTCAATGAGTTAGGGGTCATTATTCGTATCCCTGTCTTCCAGATGAGGAAACTGAAAAGCAACAGGTAGAGTAATCCCCAAGGTCCACAGAGTTAGGGGCAGGCAGGCCTAGCTGTCAGTGTCCTCTTTCCTTATTGCAACCAGTATCTCTTTTATGAACTTGGCTAATTCTTCTTTCCAACTTGGAGAAACCCAGCAGTGTCCAGCTGCTCCCACGGAGAGAAAATTCTCTGTGCGTGTCACGAGCAGGCACTGTAAACGGTTAACATTTCCATGAGGAAGCCTTTGCCTATTTGGAAAGTACATAAAGATTTAAATGCCTTTGAATAGAAAATATATGGCAAGCTCTAAGGAGACTTTTAGAAGGGTACTAGTAAGGAGTTAATGAATATCTGGGGTGTAAGACAGTAATGACATTTTCAAGGCACTTAAGATGTAAAAGCAGCTAAAAATATTACATTCATATAAAGGCTTCTCCTGGTTTCTAGGTTTCTGAGTTAGAAGGGGTTTGAAAACCTGTTATCTGAGCAAGATTACTTGATCCTGTTTACATGTAGGAAAATGCTCTGCATATCAAGCATTATACTTTCAGAGTACACTGAAACTCATTCCTATGATGTCCTAGAGAAGGGAGTGACTGAAATTTTAAGATGATAAGGATAGACATCTAAAACATCACTGTAGACCCTAGAGGATAATTTAATCTGCACTGTGACTCTGTCAATGATAATGAAAGATATTTTATTTGTAGGTAATACTAAGTGTTTTTCATTGCAGTGTTATCCATATCAGTAGTTCTCAAACCACTTTTAATATATTGAAGTATAGTAGCTGCAATATAATAAGTACTCAATAAAATTCACCCTTTTTATTGTTACTCAACATACATCAGAGTCACCTGGAAAGGTTATTAGAAATGTAGATTGTATGGCCCTGTCTTCGAAGGTCCTGACTAGACCACCTTGAGAGCTGCTGCTCTAAGTATCAGTATGTTTTAACTGCAGTCAGGGAGAACACCCACCATGCAAAGGGGCTGTGTGTATGTAGTAAACTGCAATGAATGAAAGTGAATCCTATTCCCTCACTATATATTTTTTTTCAATCTACTACCAACAGTCTTAAAAGTCTTCTTCCTTTTCTGAGCTTCTCAATTAGCAGCTTTTTTTCAGCTGCTCTGTTTTGTGATCTTGCTAGCACTGTGTTTCTTTTCCTTATCTATGAAAGTAATCTTCCTTGAAATCAAATGCAAATGAGTTTTCCTCTTTGTTTTGGAAACCTTGGGCAACATAATTTACTGAAGATGAACCAGTGCAGATCATGAGCATTTATCTTAGGACTTCCACTTGGAACTTTCACCCACCTCTACATGGGGAGTGACTAAGTCCCCAAGGGAACAGGGAGGGAGAAAGGGTTGAAGACCACACTTCCCACCAGCATTTGCAGGTAGTCAAAATGCCCATCCCCCATCCTCCACACTCCTACCAAAGGGTGTTCACTACTTTTCTTGTTTGTCAGACTAGAAAGTTGTGTAGAACAATGTTCATTTGTTTGGAGATTTGGGATAGGGTTGGATAAGGAATAGTTTTTTATACTTATAAAAGGCAGAGAAGTAAGAAAAGGAGGAACATCCACAAACATGTCCCATTTCTTCTTCTCATCTTTATACCCCATTCAAATTTCAGAGATATTGCAGTGGGGCTTCCAATGGCAGTACTCGAGCAGGACTGTCTCAAAGAAAGATGCAGGCTTCACTGAAAGATGTAGACTTCACTCTCTGCCCATCCTCAGAAGACCCATGAGGATCCCACCCAAGCACTCAAGGGTCCAGGAAACCTTGCTCAAGACCTGGTGTCAGAGCAGTACTTCCCACCAAGGACTAGCTATGAACCTTCTAAGCCTGGAACCTTTTTTTTTTTTTCTGTCTATTGAAAGAAAAACAATCATCAATGTGTCCTTCCTACAATTTAAAAGTTCATCATTTGAATTGATTTTAAATAAGACAGTAATTTTTATTTATTATTTATTTTTTAAACTGTAGTGAAATAAACATAAATTTACTGTCTTAACCATTTTTAAGTGTGCAGCTCAGCAGTTTTAAGGACATTCACATTTTGGTGTCCCCATTCACTACTCTTTATCTGCAGAATTCTTCATCTTGTAGAAATGAAACTCTGAACCCTTTAAATTAGCAGTCATTACTTATAGTAGACTGAGATGTTTGCCAACACTGCCTTCCTGCCGTTATTGGTGAGGACACTGGGGTACAGACAAGTTAGGGGATTTGGCCATGTGCCAAAAGAAAATTACTGCTGGTAAAGAAATTAGAGTTCTTAGTTTCTGAATGGTCAGGCAGATGCTTTTATATTGAGCTTCATTGCTCCCAATTCAATTCACTGGACTTATTGTCTACTGTGTGTTTAGGACACACTAGCAGTATTGATCAGTCAGTCCTAAAGGAATGTGAATAATAGTAGAGACATTTAAAAGGAAATAGGCTGCAACTTAATGTGTTCTAAGACATCATATAAATGCTGAAGAGAGCTGTATGGTCATTGTTACTGTTAACTTATGTGACTGGTAAGAATTGCATTGTATTTTATTTCCATTTCCTGCTGATGTGCTTTAATCCTGAAAAGTGCTAAACATGTTTTTGGGTCCTTTCAAACTTGATGCTGTTTTGTTCAGAACTAGTGTTTGCCTGCTGCAGCAATTTTAAACTCAGTCCGTGTGTTTCTTCCTTTACAACTTTTCACGGTTTTCTGGGGAGAGTACTGCCAGGTCTTCTGAGCTGTCTCAGCATAAAATAGCCTGGAATTCAAAGTCACAGCTCTCTCCTGGCCGACGGTACTGTGGATTCCCAGTAAAAGCATTGCATTCCCCAAACTCATCTCTTCTATCTTCTCTATTAAACTTTGCAGAAATGTGCTGCCTGGTGGTAGCATAACTAAGCCATCTGGGTAAAACAGACATTCTGTGACACCTTTGGGTCACCGTGGTCAAAGCTACATTTGATCCTTGTCTTATGCACAGGGACCTAAAACCATATTACATATTCAACTGCTAGAGCACCCTGAAATGGATGTGGTAATGATTTAGTTCTCTGCACACTGCATGATTTATGTGCAATTCCTGGAGATGTTACTGCATCTAGAAACTCTCTTCCTCCTGCTCTTCAGCATCATGTTCTCCAAGAGTGTCTTTCCACTGAGTTCATTGAATAACCATACTAATTTAAGCAGTACTCTGGTACTTTTGTACTAACTCATATGAGTCACTTAATTTTCAGGTTTGGGGGACAGATGGATACCCTACTGCCATAATGTGTGATTGTTGTATTTTACTTTATGATAATAAACACAATGGCAAAATGTGGGCCTGAAAAGAGAAAATAATTTTCAGAAGGATATGATTATCAGTTATATTCTAGTATTCTGCTAATCTGTTTTTTCCCCAAAATAATTAATATAAATACTTCCTGGCAGCAACATAGCCTAAAGAAAACAGGATGTACCATAACACACTTCTTAAACAAGACTGGAAAGTTTAAGAATTGTATTTGAAACAACCCCTGCACATACCTCATCCAAACATCCTGTAGCAGAAGACCAGAACCCAACCTTTGATGAGATACTAATTCCATATTATTTGCTAGGTTTCAGTGGATGCATGAAGGATGTGAAATTTGCACAAGGTGCTGTTGTGCACTTGGCATCTGTGTCCACCAGTGCTGTCAGAGTCAATCTAGATGGATGCCCATCAACTGACAGCCTGGTTAACTGCAAAGGAAATGACTCCATTCTGGTTTACCAGGGGACAGAGGAGCATGCTCAAGAGATTGGTCTCCAACCTTTCACAGGTACAGGAGGGAGGGGCTCTAAATCCCAACCTCTGTGTCTCATACTCATCACCTCTTCTTTCCCTGCCCCCCTCCACTAGCATAATGTTTTCACCTTTTGACTTATTTCCATTTAAGAATATCTGTACCAAGTGATAGCCTCTCATGAAGGAGGATCAGTCCACAGTGACTGGAACTGAGGACGCACACAGGAACTGGTAAATATTGTTCCTCTTAACATGAAAATGTACACACATGCAGATATCTGTCCATACATATTTATGCATAAAAAGAAAGGGAAAGACAACCACTCTGCAGGCACAGTGCTTGTAGTTTCCTCCCAGAGCCTGCCTTGGTTTTTAAATCTGTCCCGGACTTAGCGTAGCAGATCTGGGCTTTTGATTTTTCAAGTGTTTGAGAAGTGTTTGCTCTAGCTTGATTTTTTCCTCTTCAGATCTTAAAGGAAGGAAGTTCATATCATCTGAAGGACTTTGTAAGCCTGTAAAACAGAGCTAGGAGTAGGAAGCCTTTCTAGAGTGGGAGACCTAGCGGCTACAGTCAGGATTATCAATTCAGTGGGGTGATACCCTCCTTCCGCCTCCCACGGAAGGAACATTGGAGACCTGCACTGGGTTGGAAGTACATGTGTCTATACTTCCACATCACAGTGGATGCTTGCTATGTATTGGCTCTTAGGATCTTAGAATGACTCTCCCAGGATAGTAATTGCTGTTTGGTCTACTTTTTGTTGAGTTGTAGGAGAAAGTGCCCACATTAGATCTCATTTCAGACAATTAATTTATAAGTATTTTGCATTTAGCACAGTATGTGAAAAGACCATGGTGGAAAGGTGTTCATCACTACAAGTTTACGAATCAGTGGCCTCCTACCATTCTGGGTCAAATACACATCAGAAAAGGAAATACATTTCTTTATAATGGGCACATAAGTGTCTTGAAGAATGTGTATTCTTGGGATTAGATACCATTGTTCTAAAGTTGTGGTTTTAACCAAGATCTTCTCTTCTAGCAACAACGGGTTGCTCATCCAAGCATCCTTCATAGAATCTTCTTAATATAGAGAAATCTTATTAAGAGAAATCTTAATCTTCAGAGCTCTCTCCCAATAGATTTTCCAGAAGATGACAACTTGACACTTTTCCTGGATAATTTAAATTATCATCTGTTTATAGTCAAGTTGGTGAACTGAATGATCTTTTAAGTCCATTTCAATTTCAGAACTTAGAGAAAGGTGATAGGAAATATTTATTTGTGACTGTCATGCCCTATACAACCATTTCATACTCCTGTGCTTTATTAGCAAATACATACTGCAGAGTCTGCTTTCTGTCTAACTCAGCAATGTAGGTGTCTAGAGTGTCTAGCTTCCTTACCTAGTTGAGCAGTGCCCATTTTGAGCGCCTCCAAGAAAGGATGCAAATAAAGCTCTGAATTGATAGCAATGATCTGACCACAAAGTCTTATGCCATAAATTCATATTTACAATCTGACCACAACACTGAGCAGCTACAAGCTCCCAAGGGTTGGAGAATAATTGCACTATTTAATTATTTTTCAGTCAGTTTTGCTCTGTCCCTTATGAGAAGACCATCTGTTAGACAGGACTGTACTTTGCCCTGCGCCACATTTCAGAACTAATAAAATCAACTTCACTGCCATTGTCCCTATACTGGTACCTTGATTGTGTGTACCACGCATTTGTCAAAGGGGCCCATGGTGTTCACCCCCTGCCCAAACACCACTTCTCCACTTGTGTGCTTCCTCTCATTCTCAGTGTTTACTTTGGCTCCTCAGAATTTGTCTTTTCTCGCTAGACTGAATGGTCAAGTCTGAGAAGGTAGATGTTTGCTGTTGGAAAACCAAGAGTAAGCCTCCATCAACAGGGCCTGGTTATCCAGGAAGAGTTAGAGCAAGCCTCACCCATCATACCACCCTCATACCACATCATGCCACATCTGAACTTTTTTCCCATGTCACCAGCCTGGGTGGTGAAATTGCTGCTGGTCAGAATCACCACAGAAATATCTAATAGACAGGTAAAGGTTATGAATTTTTTAAATATGGAGACTCAGTTTGTAGGTAATACCTCTAATTCTTTTCAACTTCCTAATTGTGTGTTACTGGTCTGTGAGCCTCTGAAAAAGATGTCTCTGGAAACCATTTTGTGTAATCTCAGGGGCACTAATTCCTCTACTCCTTGACAAGATGCAATTGAGAACATATCCGGTACATCCTATCTGGGTAAAACTGTGCTTTTTTAAAATGAATTTGAAAACAATTGAATTTGGAAAAATGAGCTCATGTATTCAATTACAATACAATTCCATTTGTGATATTTTTTGGCTAATACAGTGAAGATATAAAAGTGTCAAAGTACTACGTATAATAACAGCCTAATTATCTTGCAGCAAGGGGGCCCATCATTATATTGTTTGAACTTGTTATCTGACTACCATCCACCTCCTTCTTTATGAGTGATATTTAAAACATGTCTGATACATTAAATGTTTTTGGAAAACCTGGCCTAGACTTGAAAGCCTGTTAGGTCAATGGAGTTTTGATGGTTTTGAAATATCGCTTAAACTGAACGGCTCAAGATGTGCCGTCATATTAAATCAATGCTGAAAAGTTACAACTCTAATAAATTGTATTTATGCTAATGGTTGAGTCTGATTTACTGCAGCCATTAAAAGTGAAGAATAGAGGCAATCGTCCTCTCAGAACTGCCATTTTCTCTATTTTCTCTTTTATTCTTTCGCAGCTCCTCAGAGTGTGCCAACTCCAAGAGTCCGCAGCTTGAATGGATATTGCATCGAGGTGACCTGGGATGAACCTGCCATAGTCAGAGGTGTGATTGAGAAGTATGTCCTGCGAGCTTACATCCAGGACCATACCTGCCCACTCGGGGAGCCCACTGCCACTTCTGAGTTTGTCGATATGAGCACCTGCACAGGTAACGGCCTGACCTCAAGACAGTTTTTCGTACTGATTTCCTTTTTACTTTGACTTTAAATTAAAATATTCTTCAGGAACTTTTCTGAATATAGGAAACATCCCTGTATTTTGCCTCATTAAAAATTCTAGTAACCATAGTGAGATGGAAGCCTGAATCCTCTGCTGAGCACGATGGCTCTACGATGTGTATGAGCTCTTGCGAATCGTGCCATATAAGGTTGATGATTGCTCAAGAAAAAGTGTAGGAGCAGGTGGCTAAACCCTTGAACTTTCCACAGGCAACTTTTAGTAATCTTATGGGCATATCCAAGATCAGCTTACCCACTGCACCAAACAAAAATTTACCCTTTGGGACTAGCCCAAGTACACAGAGCTTCTTGTAAAATTGTTGATTAAGCCCAATCATGCCAAGGTAGAGGGAATGAGAATACCAGCAGTTGCTGACACACTTGTTTCTACAATGTGGCCGTCCATGCAGAGATGCTGGCTAGGAGTTTCCTACATGTCACATATGCCGGTGTTCATGTTCACTCATATGTCATGAGACAGCCATTCTCAGCTTCATGAAATGTTAAAGTGTATTTCAATGTAAAGTCATATTTCATTTCAACCTTTGTCCCTCAAAAGTAAAGTGCATCAGCAGATTTAATAAAAAACAGTATCTTTTCCTCTGCTAGAGAATTGTAAAACTTAAAAACCATATGGATTTTAGAACAGGTCTTGTTATCCTTCCAGCATACTGATCAACCCAAACCCTTCTTTTCTTTATAGATCCCTTATATCTATAGCCTCAATATATGGCTAATTAAAACAAAACAAAACAAAACAAAAACCTGACATCCGCCACTTCCTTCTTCCCTATTTTACCCCTGAATAAAAATGCAACCTGATGAAACTCAAAGCTTGTCTTTGTCCAGGCTGCATTTTGTTGCTAAACAAGCTAATGAGGAAAACAAACAGAACAAAATTTCCCTGTCCCCATGTTCAAAGAGATACTCCTTAGTAAGGCCAGAATTCCCATAATAAGCACCTCACATCCTTCTTAAATATTGTTTTTTTTTTAATTATCAATGAGCTAACCTCCCTTCCTAGTCCACTCAGTTCTCAGTTTATAGAATATTGATTTATAATAATCTTATAGATTAGATTGTCTCAGTTACTAAAGAAGGTTCTGTCATTCAGGGTCTCTGTCACTTTCCTGTTTGCAAATATATGCAGTAATTTCATTTTTTCTGACTGTGATTAAGTTTTAAATGAGTTACTATATGATAAAACATTTGAAACTGGAAATTGCTTTTGTTTTAATATAGACATTTGCCAACCTCATTGTAATATTTTCTAAAAGAAGCTGTACACTTAAAAGTTCCAGGATACTGCTTGTGAAGTTAAATCAATAGCAGTTCAAATCCCAGTTAGACAACTTGCTAGTTGTATGATTTTAGGAAAATTTAAAAGTATATATTAAAAGTATGCATTTATATACTTTACGTATATATTAAAAGTATATACTTAAAAGTCAAACATCTATATTGGACTTTCTTCATATATAAAGGAGTAGAAAAAATCATCTTTGTGTTATGAAATCATTGTAAATATAAAAATGAATAAATTACCCATGCAGAGTAAATAGTCATATAGTAAATGTCAGTTAATTCTTATCTGTATACTATTTAGAGTCTGATTTCTAGCTTGTTGCTTCAAAATCATTTCTCTTTCTGATGTTTGCACTGTTGGGTCTGCTCTTTGAACATTCTGTGGTATTTTTCATCATTGTATTTCAGTCTTCTAGACAATTTGCATTTGTTCCTCATCTCCTACAGCTCACTTTGATTTTTTATCTACCTTTCAGTATTCTGTTTTCATCTCTGATATTTGCCACTGACATTCTGTCTCTTGTTTAAGAGATTCCAAGTTCTTTCAGATCTAATTAATAGCATGAAACTAATGATTTTAAAATTTTCCAGGTTTCCCAAATTAAGTCCTTTTGGGGCATCATTGTTTTAATCTCATTTGAAGGCTAAGTACTTACCTTCGCTTTAAATTACAGATGTACCCTTTTCCAGGTTTCCCAAATTAAGTCCTTTTGGGGCATCATTGTTTTAATCTCATTTGAAGGCTAAGTACTTACCTTCGCTTTAAATTACAGATACTTTCCCCCCCAGTTAGATGTACCCTCACACACCACAGTTTACTTGGCCCAACCCTTATTTTGTCTGCAGAAGGAGATTAGTTAAGGAAATTAAGTCTTCTTCTAATCATTTAACTGGACACCTAGTTGCTGTTAATGCAAATTTCTTCACTGGAATTACAGGGAATCAGTTGATATGAATTTGCATCAACCTCCCAGCAACCTGTAACCTTCACCCCTTCCTTCCAAGTATTGATAAAGGAAGGAATGCTGAGATTTGTGACATCTTCACTCAGTCCAGGATTAGGTTTGTTCTGCAATCCCCTTCAAGGAGCCCGTGTGTCTTTGTCTGGTCTCCTTCCATTCCTTTCTAATCCTCAGGCCAGCTCATTGATATTCTTATAAGGTAGTGATTCTCAACCATAGTTGTACACTGAACCACTGGGGAGCTGTAACAAATACTACCAAGAGTCTGGTGCTTTAGTTTAGAAAGTAGCATTGGTATTTTGAAATTTCCTGCAGCTAATTCTGTTTAGCCAGCATCAGGAAACACTGTGAGAGGCATGAGTTTGACACCTGTGATCAAGTTTCTGGTTTACCTGGAAATTCTTATCACAATTTTCACCACCCAGCTGAAACCTAAGAATGTAGATGTCAATTTTTTTTAAAGATACATCCAAATAAAAATGATGAAATATTAAAAGTAGATAAAATTAGCAAAGGAAATGATAGGATAACAAAAATTAAGTAAATTAATGATTAGGACCAAGTGGAATTGATGGTCAGACTTAAAAAATTCATAAGTTAATTGAGGAAATAAAATGATTATTAATCAAAAGAACTGAAAGAATAGAACAGTGAGACAGAATATTTGCCACTCATGAATTTGGCTACCAGAGGATTAAGTGGGAAAAATCCCAGTAGCAACAGAGACTACAGGGGTTAACAGCCTCACTCAGGAGCACATGGACCCCGTTGGGCAGAAGGGTCTGGATTCATTGCCCCAGCAAGGCCTGGGTTCAGAGCAGGGAGTTCTTGAAATTTCATTCCCTCAGCTGGAGCCTCAGGGTAGAAAGCCTGCAGTTAGCACTCCAGTCTATCTGTAGACCTGTGGTAAAGGAGACCAATTAACTCTGCGTAGCTTTTGCTGATTTTTCCCTCCAGCCCTGTTAACATGCGAGGCTGCTGCCCAGAGAGACAGCCTGGCATTTCCTTTCAAATCAAGGACTCCTCAGAAAGCAACTTCATCATCTGATTGAAAATGATGTCAAGAATGAGTGGATTCAATAATTTGCACACAGATAATTCTTTTTTTTTCCTTTTTTCCCTTATGATGTTTAAACATATGAATGTAATTATCAGTGTAAGTATAATACCTGGCAGAGTCCTAGGGATGTAATTAGTATAAAGTAGATATTTTTCAATTTTATTGTAACATTGCATTGAGCTAAAGTCTAGGAATTATGTTTCTGCCTCAGAACAATAAATAATAATTAATGATATTTATTATTCACTATAGTTTAGCAGGTGAACCAATAATAATAATAATCTTTCAGGTGACCATATAAATATATGCTTGTGTAGAAAAATAAATGAAAAACATTTTAAGTTTATAATGCAATTATAGCATAGCATTTGCTACAAATACATTCCTTTCTCATACGCAATAGTATTTATCTTCTAGCTGGAGAAAGTGGCTTACAGACTGAACTCTGTCCTTTCTTTTCCTCCATTCCATAGCTGGTAATAGTAATTAGTGATTTCCAACTCTATTGGTGATAAAGTGATTGCTAAGTTGCTGATAAAAAGGAAAGTACTGGACTCCACACACAAGATCCTGTCTATCTAGGCTAGGATACAGGCATCTGCCTACTACCAAGTCCCGCAGTTGTTTCTCTTACAGAAGGTACATGGACCAGGTGCTAAGAACTCCTGCAAAGGAGGAATGACCAGGTGAGAAGAGATCCTTTTCACCTGCTGAGCTTAAATTTATCCCTTTGTTGTTGTTCCTTCTTTGTTCCAACTGCATTAGCTCTGAATGCAGGAGAATTCTAAAGCAAGGGAAAAGACTAGAGGCAGTATAAATAGGAACTCTGACTCTTTGAAGCAGTACTTCTGAGAGTTTCCAGCAGAGAAGAAGTAAGCATTACTTAGGGTCTCATGTACCACCATAAAACTCTGAGCATTCCTAATTTTGTGTGGTTTCAGAAGCTAAGTTGGGTCTGCCCTGGTTAGTGCTTGCATGGGAGAATTAGTTGAGATTTAATAAATGCAGATTCTCACTCAGTGGGTTCAGGGATGTAGTGTGAGGGTCACATTTCTAAGAATTTGTAACAAGATCAATCCTCCTATTACTTAGGGCAGAAATCTGACCATCTTATAGGAATTGTAAAAGGCCCACTAGATTCAAGAGAAAGGGGGTTTCATGCAACTGCTATAATATTGTCACGTACTCCTAACTACATACCTGAAACTTAAGGAAAGTCTGAAGAGCAAAGAAGCTTTCTAAACAATGCATTGGTCAAGGGCAGTTATCCAGTCCTGAAACTGTCAGTAATTAAGAGCTGGAAAAAAATTTGTGAAGAATTTTAGGATTTCCCACTAGTGACAAGAAAGTGAGACTCAACTGGGTTGCCCACTGAAAGAATGAAGAACCCCAGAGCAAAGAGCCCTAGAGAGTCACTGATTAATGAAGAGTGAAAGGCATACACCAAACTAAATGTACTGTACTTTATGGGGCATATAAGGAGTTGTCAAGAGGACTTTAAATCACAAATGATTTTTGTCTTATATCTGACTTTGGAGCTTAATCCTAGTTGTTATTCCATCCATCATAAGGTGTGTGTATGTGAGCACACGTGCATATACGTACTGTATATGTTATATATAGTACGTGCTCCTCTCATGCTTTTGACAATTATTTGACAAAATCTGCAGTGCTCTACAGTTTCTTCTTCAGTTGTTCAACTAGGATTCTTTACTCCCTACTGTTAAAAATGCCTGTGGGGACTCTGTGTACCATGCTGTTTCCTCATTGGATAATGAGCTCCTGGAAGATGAGTATCATGGTTATGTTTATTTAAGTCTTGTTTAGAATCTTGCTCAAAGCAGGTGACCAATGCATTTCTTTTCAAGGAATGAAGAGATAGGTAAATGAGAAAGGCAATATTCTGCTACAAACTCTGTAGTGGACAAGATGTGCATATTGTTTTGCCCTGCAAAGTTGAGTGTTAATCTACTGGTTCCTACTAGAGTCTCATCAGTGCTGTAGTTCTCCAGTTTTATGAAATAATATACAATGCTAGCATACTTTAAAAATATATTTGTTAAAAAAATGATGGTTGGGTGAATAGATTCTGGAGATTAATATCAAAACTTATACCACATAGTAAAACTGAAGTGCTGTGAATTTACAGTTTGAAATAATAGAAACCATTGTTTCTGTAAATGGATAATTTTAGAGAATAGAAAAATAATGATTTGTTATAAATAAAATCAAAAGCATTGTTTCCTATATCCTACCTTTGCATTATGTTTTTGCTTTTGTTATTTTTCTATTTCATGACAAACATCACATAAAATCTGCTTTTTTTCTTACCAAAATATGGTCTAAGTACTCTCAATAAAGTTTTAGGAGGGAAAACAATAGCTTTGGATTTTCTGTTTATAATTAATTTCACTTGAGAGAGAAAATTCAAAATAGAAATTTAAACAAGATCAACTTTGTCTTTCTTTGATAATGGCTAGCCATTGTTGAATCAGACATCAATTCAGGATTTCCATTCAGTAGGAAGGAAGAATGATTGTAAAAGCAAGAGTACATTCACTTTATAGACATATTTCACAAGCTATTGATCCACCACTGTATACATTCTTTGGGTAGAACTTAGCCACAAACTTCAGGGAATCTGGGAAATGACTTATTCAAAGTGGCTATCTGCTCAGTTAAAATTTCTTTTTATTTTGCTGTGGAAAATAGGAGAATATATAATCAGAGAACACTTAGTGGTCTCTGCCACAATAGGCAAACATCGGAAGTAAATTTTAAAAACTCATTTTGATGCTATTAATAAAAGATGAATTTTGAGAAAGTCTTTGCTATTTTTATAGTACTTTGCAAATTAATATCCCATGTTTGCCATTTATTGTAAACTATTTCTTTAAATGTAAATCTTGAAAGAAATTGATCTCAAAAATTCATAGGACAAAAATATGGTCTATGACATAAATAGTAAAAATAGAAATGATGTAATTTTCCTGCTTAGCTAATGTAAAAGAATTTCATTAGGTAATGCAGTGTTGATGAGTTAATAGCTTTGTCTAACTCTCCTGAATACATAATGTGCCTGAACTACTTGTTCATTGTCAAATCTTCAGATAGATCTTGTTAAAAAAAATCATTCCTTTTATTTGAGGCAATAAGAATTTGCAGCATGTGGTTTACACACTTTCGGTAATATTTTGAAAATTATAGTGATATGTAAGTTTTGCTATATAATTTGTAGATGACTAAGCATGTCTACAATGCAACAGAATTCAAAATAAAATTCAGTACATATATCTCAAGATTATCCATTAGATTTGATTTTTTAAAAATGGAACATTCATCTAAACTTTCTGTTTTCTAACTCTTATGACCAGTTTATATTTGATTACATTTAGAACTCATCAAAACATATCTATCTATCTAAATATATATATATTGCAAAGTCCAATGTTGAACTTAAAATAGACAATAAAAAATACATAAAGTTCAATGTCATATTTGAAACATACACAGACATACACTGATACTAATAAGGGTTCCTTTGAACCAGATGTTTTATAGGCATATACATTTGCTCATTTTGGGAACACAGCATGCTAATTTCTGTCTATGTACAATAGGCTTTTAGTAACAAATTTTAACCTTTCAACATATTTCCAGGTTCATGTTAAATAAAGAGTGTTTACTATAAATTTGTGCTATTGTGTCCAGTAACATTTCTTCAGCAATGCCTTTTTTGTTCTGGTAGAACAGGAGCTTAGGGGTAAGCGGAGAGAAGGGGCTCAGAGTCAGAAGACATAGGTTCTAACCTGGAGTCAACTGATATATGGAGTCTAGCAGGCCCCCCTCCATCTGGCAGCAGCCCTCTGTATACTGAGGTCATGCCACCTTGGGAATTTTAGCAGGGACCTCAGATGCTGTTCATTAAGGGGATGATTTATTTTCTTTTTACTTTTTAATTAAAATAATTTCTTGAAAAAATAAGATTAATTGCTTTCTAAACATCCTTTTTGTTTTTGTCAAGATACAGAATTTTTCTCTTCAAGTATAGCTTTGAAGGGTTCATCTTATAATTTACCTTTGTCTGGTCTTCTATTGACATCTCTAGATTGCACATATAAGTGAGCCATGTGGTATTTATCTTCCTCCTTCTGGCCCAACTCACTTGGAATAATCCCTTCCATTTCCATCTATGTTGCTACATATGGCCCGTTTATTATTTTTGAACACCGAGTAATATTCCATTACATATACCAGTACATATACCAGTCTTGATCCACTTATCCATTCAAAGGCATTTAGTTGGTTTCCATATCTTGGTTATTGTATACATTGCTGCTATAAACATAGAGTGCACTTTTCCTCTTAAAATAGTGTCTGTGTTCTTTGGGTAGATACATAGGAGAGGAATTGCTGGATCATGTGGTAGTTCCATTTTAGTCCTTTGAGCAATCTTTTTCCCATTGGGACTAGACCAGTCTGTATGCCCACCAACAGTGTAACAGCTTTCTGCATTTCAAAAAAAGGTGACTTTAATTTCTCTTTCTTTACCTCCTGTGTTCTTGCTTGCCTCCCAGCATATGTCTTGAAGCATTTTTAGTAAGTTCAGTGTCCTTTATGTTGGGTAGAGTTGAACAATTGGATGACTCAAAACCCATTGTAGAATTAGAATGAAAGGACCAAGACTGTGTAATTCTTACCAGGAAGGCATGGGTTAAAAATTTGAGGTTCTGTGTTAATCCTACTTAGAGTATCTTTAATTGGGTAACATTTTGAAGTTGATTAAATCATTGTTTAAACCATTCCATTCTCTAAAATTAGGATGAAACCTATGCTTTATATAGAAAATAAGAGAACAAAAATGATTTTTTTCTGTATTTGTAAGCATCAAAATCTGTTTAATCTTTGATTCCAGGTCTATAATTTTCTAGAAACTTAAAACTAGAAGTTTTCAGCAAGGTCAGAAAGTCCATGTAAAGGAAATTAAGTGTAAAAAAATGGCTGTAGTGGTTCCAAAGAATTGCCTTAGGTTTGGTATAAGCTTGTTTTCTATTCCACCTTTTTCTTGAAATGAAGACTGACTTCCATTTTATAAATACTTGAGCTCCTTATTTACATATAAAGTATTATCCAAAGCACAACAAAAACACATTCTTCTTTTCAAGGCAACCGAGAAACAGAGGGGAGGCATCCTGGGTGTTTTCGGATCTCTACTAAACCATGAAATACCCATCCATATTAAACAAATGTCATCGTTCAGTTTCATAGGGTCACCATGTCAAACTGTCTTTGCTAGAACTTTATTTTTCTGAGATGTCTTTAAGTGAGCAGAAGGCATATGACGTGTTAGATTGAGTTGCTCTCTTTGGTCCATGGTCTGCATAGTAGAATCTGCAGCTCTAAACTGGTCCTAGGATGGATACATCAAAGTTAGAATGTATCAGCAGCAAAGCCCTGAGCCAGGGAAGTCTTCTGTTTTCGTTCCTTTCCCTGATCATTTTCTTTGAAAAGGTGGCTTCTTCCATTATGTCTCCAGGTAGCAGTGGCAGCTCTGCCTGTGTGGTATCCCTTACCAGATGGCTCTCTTAATAAATGCCTTGCTCTCGCCCACGCTCACTTTCTTGATCCAAATGTGAAATGCCAGCAAATAAATAAGAGCATTGTGCTCTGATGAGTCCTCTGGAGATGGAGGAAAACCCTAGGGAGAGAAACAAGAAACAGCTTTTCTCTTCGCTGTGACTGCTCCTAATTACTGGTCAGTCCATGAGAGACAATGTTTAGATAACATAGAATTTAAAGAGAGATACTGTGTAGGTAATGCAGAATTTAAAAGAAGATAAATAATATTTAGATAATTTAGAATTTAAAGGAAGGGACTCTGTTGAGTTAACATAGAATTTAAAGGAACACACACAGATTCCCTGTGTAATTCCTTACTCCTATTCCTTTATATTATTTCAACTACCTTCTTTAACATAAAATTAGTCCTGGATTATTAGCATCTTTCTGAAATATTGTGTGTGATCTGTGAGGGCACTTGTAAACTTTGCACGGGAGATTGGTGACAGCCGTGTGCAGGTTTCACCAACAGACTAAAAGTGCAACAGAAACGAGTGGGTAATGAGAGTAGAGCAGCCAGTTCTTTAATTGAATTAAAAGCTGGGTGACATCAATGCAGACACCTGTCCAATTATAGACGGGCCAAGGTGTTTACCATTGCTGTACAAGGCATTCGGAGATGACAGAAATCTTTCCGCCCACAGATTAACATAATGAAGGAGAACAGATTACAGTGGATGCCGGCCAAACACCTAGGTTGGCAGCTGGGGGTGGGTGGGTGAGGGAGGAGGAATCTGCTCAAGGATGTAAATGGAAAAAGAGTTCTTTTTCCCTTCTCCTAAATGGGTCTGGCTTGAAAAAGGATGCCATTTTGCTTTGTGTTGCAGGCTGGATTTGCAGAGTATATTTGCCTGCATGTAATCAGAGGGGTTCATCTTAAAACTACAACATCAAGGTGACCCCTCTGATGTTTCCCAGTTCTGAACACACTGACTTTTCTCAGGGGCATAAAAAGTGGCACATCTGGTGTCTATTTTATAATATTTTCTCATAGGTATTCGGATAGCCACCAATCATTAAACTTTCTCTTCAGTGCGTTTGAAGTTCCAGGTGAGAGCAGATTTCCTCTGAAAATTATCATCTATCAGGAAAATGTAGCTATGTCTGTCACTGGAGGGATGGGCAGGGAGTAAAAATCTCTTCTACTGAGGCTGACAGATACTTGGGGCTAAGAGGACACAAAGTCTCTTTTTGCTGGTCAGATATGAGTACCCATTTTAAGGAAACTCCTGGCAGCTACAGGAAAGTAGGCTAAGGAAACTAGGATACCCCTTCTACTAATCACGGAAATTCATGGAAATTCCCAAGTTATCACGAGGGGCTCTCCCCCCTGTCAGGTGGAAATCCTTGGAGCACCAGATTGGAGCCACATACCTCTTGTTTTCAGCTTCCTCCTCTGAGCTACCACCCCCCTCACTCAAGACCCTGCCCTCCCCTCTGAGCTGGGACTTCATTGTAACCACAATATCCCCAGCACTGCAGTTCAAAGGAAGTGAACTTCCTTTCCTTCAAACTCCCTTGTGTGGCATGTCAAGATTTCTCAATGTTAAGCATTCGCGCCAAGTGCATTATCGCTTAGCAGTGAGACTTCTGCTGGGGCCAGTGACTTTAATCTGGACAGCAGTGGGCCTGGTTTCCTGGCCACTGACACTTTTAAGACATCAATAATGCTCACTTTATGTTTTTGGAATGTTTTTTCAGCTTACCCTCTTCCATTATAAAAGAGGACTGGCTGGTTTCCTTTCTGATTTCGAAGTTTTGTGTCTGAAAGGAAATTTGAGGGTCATCTGGTCAACTGGCGGGAGCGGTCTTAAATTCAGAGGGGGAAAAACACTCCTCCAATGATGCTTCTCAAAGACAAGCATCATATCCAAGCCAATCTTAGGGCTCTTATGTGTCAGGATAGAGCCTTTATTTTGAATACCTCAAGGGTCATCATAGGAGTTACCTAACTTCCCTTTTTCAAGATTCCTGTGGACTCACAATCAAGGTCATATTTTTCTGTCTCAAGTTATTTTAAAAGTCGTATATAATTTTGAGTATTATTTTACTATTACACTGATACATGTTTAATGGTGATCTGTTTTTATTGTCTTTTTAGTGTCAATCTCCTATCATCTTGATCTGGAAAGGCCAAACTTTATAAATATCCTTGTCCATTGTACTTTATATGGGTGTCTTCTTCATATATTTCTCTATGTATTATCTTTATGTCAGTTATAGCCCTAGTATTTTCTCAAGGCAGAGCCCAGGTAAAGATCAATGGCATTCTTTTGTGCCCTTCCCAGTGGTAAACAGGAGTAAAGTAGATGCATTTTGATGGTGGTATAGTATCACAGTAGTGCTACCCTAGAGAGTATATAATCTATGACCTTGACACTTAAAGCAAGACCCATCACTGAATAGTTGCTAGGGAATATATTCAAGATGGGCCACCTTTCTTAGCCTTGGATAGTGTATCTGTCTTCTCTTTCTTCAACAATAGCAGAACTTAAAATAAACTTCAACTTTAATACATTCTGGTTAACTGTCCAGATGGAGGGGCAAAAGAGGAAACACCCTGTCCCAGACCACAGATCCACTGGTATTGCCATTGTTCTGATTTACTGACAAGCATTTGGTGGGCCGGTTCCTCCCACAACCCCAATTGTTAACCAATGGTAAGAGGGGAGAAAAATGCTAAATTATGGCACTGATATTCTCACTGAAGTTGATGATGCTCACCACACTTGGGGAAAGTCAGTGCAATGATTTGACAAATTTTGTATCTGAGACACAACATTGTGAACACAATCCCCACTGGAATGGGAAGGAGATGCCACCTCAGCCTCAGATTATATAGCACATTTTTGAAGGTGTGATTTACAAGCTATCCAAAAGGTTCCTACTGGGACTCAGAGTTGGCAAGAACCAAAGCATCAGCTTTCATCTTCCTTTTTTTCTGTCTTCTATTTTGCAGCTTTCCTTTCACAGTGTTTATTATTGTTTCACCCACCTTGAAATGGAAAATGTGAGAGCTTTGATAAATGGCCTGAAGGATGATCTAGTTTCTCTCTCAGCATCTTCGTTTAAGAGTCTCAGGATGTTTTTATGAAATGAAGTTTGGTAAACTTCTCAACCAAAGTGCAAAAAGCAGAAGAAAGCAAAATGGAGAACAATATTTTCTGTTTTTACAGTCCTTAAAGGCTTGAAAATTATCAAAATAATGTCATGACACACATATAGGCAGAGGGCTGCTCTTTGAGGGAAGGCAAGAAAGGTTAAGTAAAACACTGAGGATTACATCAAGAATATGAACTCGGGCTCTGCTGTGACATGATCTTTCTTTAAGTATAAATTAATACTTTTCTTGCTGAGTTGATATAATCATTACAATTCCAGCATTGCACTTTAACTCTGATTTGGAAAAATAAAAAAAATATGTTTCTTGACAATTCAAGGACAGTCCTCAAAGCTGCAAAATAATGAAACTGCCTTTATAATAGTTTAGAGTTAATATTTTCTGAATGGATAATGCATCTTCACATCAAAGATTTTAGAACCCCAATCTGACTTTCTGGACATTATATTCTTAGGTCCCAGCTAAGCCGTACTCACCTGTGAGCAGTAATACTTTTCACATGTGCTCCACACGTGATACACAAAGGAAACTAGTCTAGCCCAACATGTTTTTCTGCCTTGTTATAGGATTAAAAGTTTATTCTATATGATTTATTCATTTCTTGCTAATATAACTCTGTACTTATTCAGACATGCAAGTTGTCTTATTTGGACTCTTGCAGTAGACTCAATTTTAGCAATAGGAAAGATGAGACAAATGCCAAAGATTCCCAAAGGATAGGATGGTTAGAATACACCTTACATTGATCCCTTCGTTTGGGCCTGCAATTGTGGGATTATGGCAGAGGCCTGAAGAGATGGGGAAATGAAGTTTACAACATAGCTCAGAGTATTGGATTTGGGTTAGAAGATAGCAAAGCATCGGGTTGGGACATGATCTGCCCATAGACTTGTGAACCAGAGCTCAGGGGAAAGAGGTCAAGATACCCATCTTATCACTGAGAAATGAGGTTTGATGAGATAACAAAGACAGTGTTTAGGCAAAAAAGGAAGCCTGAGGACCCAAGCTTGTGCAACAACAGCTAAGTAAGGGCTGGTGAAAAGACTGTGAGTCAGAGGGGCTAAGGAAGATAGGAGCTCTTAGTAGTTCAAAACAACTCAGAAAATTCAGGGGCACTGAAGGAAGTAAGGGAGAGGAGAGTCTAATAAGTACAAGAGAATAAGGGTGAGAGGATTACATGCAGTAGTATTTTAGGGATCCCTCATCACTGTCAGAAGACTAAAAACTTTCCTAGTACTTAGCAGGAATGTGTGGACAGACAGTATGTTAGAGTAGCAACATAGCTTGGGTTGAACTCTGTGAAAAAAAGTTTACATGACTCTCTATTGAAGACTTTATAATCCTAAACTCTTGATAGTAACACATGATATAAATAACATCTTCTCCCAATCTCACAGGTGAGGTCTATAAGGCTTTACCTTCAACACAGGTATTTAACCAATTACTCAATCCCATCAACACATCAGTAACAGAAGTGGCATTTGGCCCTGGGCATCTCTGCTCTTCACTACTACAACACCATATGATGAGGTGCATGTGTGAATGTGGAGTCTGACTTTTACAACAGCAAGTGAATGAAGGAGTCACAAGTAAATTCAATGTGGTCAATGGCTGGGAGATGGAAGGGAAAATGATGATGAGTCCTGGAACTGAGGGAAAGTAGAAGGTTGAGGTATGAGAGGGACTCGAAGTTAGAGCTGAAATTGCAGTGAGGTAGCCATGTGGGTATGCATATTAGTTCATTGACTTGCTATCTTCTTTGACCATATGCCAAGCCAAGATGACAATGCCAAATACAGCAGAGAGGGATGCTTGGGAATCTACTGGAAAGAAAACTTGAGGTCAGCTAAGGAGTGTTACCAAGGGAGGTACCAAAACAAAAATAGTTATGGTTTTTTATTCATCCTGACTCTTTTACTTATTTAATGTTTAAAATATTTTCTGCTGAATCAAAAATCAACATAAAAGTTAAATAGAGCCTTCTTCAAAGAAGATATTCAATGGGCAATAGACATGCAAGAAAAAAAAAGTGCTCAATATGTATTATCAGGGAAATACAAATCAAAACAATAATGAGCTAGCACTCTCTTCCCTTTAAGATGGCCCACATCATACAACTAGAAACAACAAACTCTTGAGGGATTGTGGAGAAAAAAGTAACCCTCTACATAATATTAGTGACAGTGTAGATTGCCTATCCCCTATGGAAAACAGGATAGATTTTTCTCAAAATATTAAGAATAAATCTATCTATGATACAGCAGTTCATTACTAGGTGTCTACGTGAAGTAGACACCTAGTAATAAACCATTAATTCAAAGGAATATATGTGTTCCTTTGTTCACTGCAGCCCTATTTACATGGACCAAGTTATAAAACAACTTATGCAATCAAAACAGAGTAGTGGATTGAGAAGTTGTGGTGTAAGCTGGGCATGGTGGCACATGCCTGTAAGCGGCAGCCTAGGAAGCCATGGCTGGGCTCGTGGTTTGAGTCCTGCCGGGGTCATGTAGTGAGACCTAGTTCCAAAAATATATAGCTGGGTATGGTGGTGCATTCCTGTAATTCCAGCTACCAGGGAAGCTGAGATTGGGGATTGCTTGAGTTTGTAGTACTCCAGGCAATGTGAGCCTGAGGTTCCAGAGACAAAAATAGCGAGATCTAGTCTCAAAAAAAAAAAAAAAAGTGGGCAAACAAAGAAAATAAAACATTTCTCTCAAGGGAATACTACTTAGTCATAAGACTTAAAATCCTTCCATTTACATCAACATGAATGGAATCAGAGGAAGTTATGTTAAGCGAAATTAGTCAAAAGGAAAGACAAAGAATTAGTCAAAAGGAAAGACAGACACTGCATGATTTTACTCACATGTGAACTATAAAAAAGCAAAGCAAGAGAAACAGGCAAAACTAAGCCAAAAAAGAAAACTAGAAATTTGACTATATAATTGAGGCTACCATATTAGGTGGTAGAGGGTGAGGAGCAAAGGGGGTGAGAGCTCAATGGACTGTGGTGAACACTTTGTGGTGGGTATGTAGTGATTATGAACACTTTAGTGGTGGGTATGTAGTGATATATATTGTAGTGATATATATCTTAAGAGGTGTGAACCTATATCCCCAATCCCTGGTGCTGTAAACCATTCTCACCTCAATAAAAAATAAAGCAGTTTAAACAATTTCTACTGGGGGCGAGGGACTAGGGAAACATATATATTTAAATTTTTGTCTGATTTGTGCAAGCCATCACCAATATTGGCACAATGACAACCCCTCTAGGCTATGCAGGTTTACTCAACAAAGGGGATAGCATGAGTGGGACTATCTTCACACAAGTGATGACAGTCTGTATAGTTTGGATTAAAGGCAGCTCAGAAAAGCTCATGCACTGAAAAAGAGTGGCAAACAAATACACAGGTTCTATCTTGAACCTTCTTTAATTTACAGGATTAGCTAGATGGTATTTGCATCAATTGTCATTATCAAGATTACATGAGTTTGGGAATATAAAGAGCTTTTGCTTTGATTCTAAACACCAGTAAGCAAAGAGCAAAGCATGTTTTCATTTCTGCAGGTACTTTTATGTGTGGGACTCATATATATATATCCACCATCAAACCAGGGTAACTCATGTGCAACATTTTTGTTTAAGACAGGTATCTTAACTCAATAAAGGGATAATTTTGCAAGTAGAAATACAACAGCATAATGATCTAGTTTTATAATTGTTCTACTATGCTGATTTGCATGTCTGTCAGTTGCAACATGAACAAATAGTTTGTATGTGCTCATCCTGCTGTTAAAATAACAAAGCTACTCTTGGGAGTGACATTTCCTGAATGGGGTCATAAGTGTTCCATAAAAAGGACTCTGGCTAAATAAGGCTGGAAAAAATGCCCTATTAAAGATAACAAGTTAGTTTTGTTTCTGCAAGTAGTCTATGTTCCTGCATCCTCACATTCTCATCCACTCTGCAGTGCTTCAAGATTTGCATTTGGAGCTGCATTTTTTCAGGGGAACAGCTCTGATCATCAGTGCACTAAGGACATATTTAAGGAAACAGACTTCAGAGCTGTCAAAACTAAGTTGGCCTTACAGCGTTCCCTCACTGGTCACTCTGTTCCACAGTCTTCAAATAGGCAAGAAAATGAAATGAAATAAGGATGCATCTTCTGGTGTGTTTCTCATACACACCCCACACTGCTCCTTGATTTGCTTGTAGTAAACATGCAAACCTCTTCCCCTCCTTTTCTCGCAGGCATATTGACAGGCTTGCTGCCCTTCAGAAGCTATGCCATCACCCTAACTGCTTGCACTCTGGCTGGCTGCACTGAGAGCACACAGGCACTGAACATCTCTACTCCACAAGAAGGTAAAGTAATTTCAAAGGTCTTGACTTCCACATTTCAGTCATGAATAATAAAATAGGAGAAGAGCTAAATGCTGCAAGGCCATTTGCTGGAAAACCCAGCCTAATTTGATGACAAAGTGCATTGCCAGGCCATAATTGCTCCATTTTTTGGGGGGGTGCGAAAATGAATCAAACTCCATACCCTTTAATGACATGCATCTTTAATAGCTGTAATGCAGATTAATGGGCTTTTTAATTGCTGTTACATTGTTCATGCAAGAGCCTTGTCATTAATATGAAGCATCTGAAAGATTAATGAAAGCTTCCTCATTTTACTATGGCTCAGAAGTAAATCTAGAGACAGTCTGACTAAAAAGAATTGATTGTATGGCACAGTATGAAATTGAGAATCAAACGGTTGATTTCCATGGTCTCTTTTAACTTCTAAACACCAGCACAGGCAACAATTATTCCAGTATGCTGGCCCCTCCAAACGCCAGTGGAGGCTTTGCTCATCACTGCTCTGTATCTTCTGACTAAAGTCTCACTTTTGTTGAACTTGGAGCTTACAAACTCTTGTTTCAGAAAGTATCTGAGAAGCAGTTTCACGTTCCACAGTAAAAGCTTCCCTCCAGCATCAGAATGTATTGCACAGCTATCAAAACATTTGAAGCATTGTTGCTTCTTATTTCTCTCTCCCAGTGAAAGAATTACACATCTCTTACATTATGCAGTTGTCAAATTGTGTAGGAAATTTAAGACTTTGGACCTCAAAGGAAAAGAGACAGCCAGTCTCTCTCTTTTTCTCCCAAAGCCCATCTGTCTGTCTTTCTTGATCCTTTCTCTTCCCCTTCCTCTTTTATATCTTTAGCAGAAGATATGGACAAGCAACACCACAGCCCACATGATGAAACACCAGGAAAATGAATTTTGCAAAATCTGTCTTGTGACCCTTTATACTTTGTGTTTAGCACCCAACCTAACCAGACCCCTCACCTGGACGCTGCCTGGGAGACCCAGGATCAGGTTTCTTGGTGTTAGCTCCATCTGATCCAGTGGAAATGACATTTTCTCTTTAATGCCATGACCTCCTGAGACATGACATTGTTATGCCCTTTCACTGATTCTACCACCACCTTGATTTGGGACAGGCTGTCCTTATGTCATTATTTTCTCTACCTCCCCTGCATCCTATGTCTGAATCTTGCCTGCTAGTCTCCAAATCTACTTCACAGTGTTACCTGAGAGGATTTTCCTCTCTTCCAGGTCACCATTTCCTCTTCAGTATTTAAGGAGTTCTCAACTTCCAGCTTTTCCATAAATTATTATTTAATAATTTTTAAATTATTGCCATTTTACTGAACAAAAGATTTGTTTAGGGTCAATGTTTTAGAAGGTTTAGTTTCTATGACTCCAATTAATTGACCACTACAAAGAATGAACAGATTCTTTAAAAAGTAACTTATATATCATGTGCTTTTTATATATAACCAATTTAATTTATTTTGCATTTTCTGATGATTTCTATGGTAACATATATCTTTTTATTTTATTTATTTTTTTTATCCTTTTCTGAGTCTAGGACTTTTCTAAACTGAGATATAATTAATGTGTAACATTGTTTATGTTTAAGGTATACAAAATTCTAATTTATTGTATTTACGTATTCTGTCATCCCATAGGAGTTTATATACATATGTACAAATATGCATTTGTGTGTACATATATATATGCATATGTGTACATGTATATAAATAAAATGAACCATTCTTACCTGCATTGCCTATCTTAGATCAGATGCTCCTCAAGGGCAGGGACTCTCTATTTTATTTCCTTTTAGAAACCCATCCCCAAGTAGAGATTATGGATTAATAATACTTTTGATGAAGTAACACAAGCATCAGTCAACTGAACTAGGTGTAAGTACTTCCCATCCATCATTCATGCAAATTCTCATAAATGCAGGACAGTTATTTAGTACTGTTCCTAAAGCAATTACTGACAAGCTGCCCACGAATCAAGAATACTTCCATGCATGGGATTTCAGTTTTATTCCATGATTTATGGGTTTGGGTTTGAAAAGTTTAAATTAGAAAAGTAAACTAAAATTAGACTCTATAAATCTTGTTCTTTCCCATAGCTCCAGAGGAGCTTCTGCCACCAGTAGCCAAATCCCTACCCAATTCTTTGCTTCTATCCTCGAATCCACCCAAAAAAGCCAATGGTATTATAACACGGTACTCTTTATATATGGATGGAAGGCTAATCTATTCAGGCAATGGAGTGAATCACACAGTCATACGTAAGAGCTCTATATGTAGCAGCAAAGAACTATAATATATACTAGATTTGGTGTGTATGTGTATGTATGTGTCTGTGTGTGTCAGGTAACTGTAATGTAGAGGTATCAGAAAATGTGTATTTTAATTACTTATTCTTGTCACTTGCTAAATTGCTACAAAGTTGAAGACAAAGTTGCAAACCATGGGAAAACATTTATGTTGCCTCCCCTTTCCCTCCCTCTATGGTAGCCTACTGTGTATCTTTGTTGCAAACCTCCCCAGACTCTTATCCAAACTCTTCAGCTAATACATCTTGGCTCAGGTGCAGAGGCATGTTGGAAATTTGTGAACACAAAGAGCCTGACTTGTGGCTCCTCTCCTTGAACTGGTCACAGGGTGGAAGCTGATCCTGTGGGGTCCTCAGCTGAGTTCACAAAGCCTGGTTGGCTCCATGGTCTTTTCTAACAAATTCCCTGGTCTTGTGAGTTAAGCATGATAATCCTCATGAATTTTGGAGTAACTTTGATGCTCAGTAGTGTAACTCACACTAGTCTGAATTTTAGTCTACTTGAGAAGAAAATGTCTTTATTCATGTCCAGGTCCTATTAGAAAGCACAATGGTCCTTATGTAAGATGAAGCAAATTATTGCAAACCTTGTTGGACATAGAGATCTGCCTTATTTATGAGGCCTGGTGTCCAATCATGTTTGCATTTGTACAACAGCTATAGTGGCTATGCTATCATATGTTATATACTAGATTTGACTCTCAGGTAAGACATTAATCAAATATTGATTGATGAAAAAACTGAGGCCTGAAGATATTAAATTCTTCCTGAAAGGTCACCAAGTCAGAGTCAGAGGCAGGATTAATTATTTATGCATTCCATCCTTCCCATTAACGCCAGGTACTAAGCTTATAACAGGGATTTAACCTGACTGTCCTTCCTCTCTTGGCTCCGAGACTGTATGGGACACAGAGAAATAGGGGTGTAGGGTCTGTGGTCCTGAGACTGCATTCATCTCATTGCATCCTCCTCATCTGTGTCTTATCTAGTCCAGGACATTTACAAGGATACAAATGATTGCTGTTACATTTTACTTATTGTTGTTGGGTAGGATTCTAAAAGAAAACATTCTATACGGTAGATATTATTACTCCCATTTTACAAAAAGGAAAACTAAGGCATAGAAAGGTTAAGCATCCTCCTCCAGATCAACCAGCCTGTTAGTGGTAGACATCACAACTCCAGCATTCTAGCTATGATGATGAGAATGTGGTTTAACGGAAATTACTTAAATTCTCTGAGATTTGGCTACTAAATCTGTAAGGTAAAAGTGGCTACAATTTTCAAAATTTTAAAGAAAATTTTAAAGAGTGCTCCATAAGTACCTAGAATGTTTGTAGCACTGAAGGGAATGATAATTATTCTTTTCTGTAGAAGGCAAAGTTGATGTTGTATTTTAAAAAGTAGTTTGTTGTATCTTAAAAATAAGGCATATTTTTTTGCAAATCATAGGCCATGGAAATTCTTTCAGGAAAAAAAATGGAAAAATGTCATGGAATGAGCTTTATACCAGTATTAACAGTTATCATTCATGATAATTAGAATGAAAATATAAAAGGCACTTTGGGAAGACCACTGTGTGCCATAATGTCTCAGGAGATAATGTACAAGGTTGATCCATTGTGGTTGTTCCCTGGGAGAAAGCACTTCCTGAGTGAGGTGTGCCCTTCATGCTCTCTGGGTGTTTTGCCCCCCTTTCCTATCTGCCTTGTCTTGGGTCAACCTGCTTTTTTTTACTTCTTGCTTTGCTCTGCTAAACCAGACACAAATATATCTCCTTGTTCATCACTGCATCTCTGGGACCCATCTCTGGCTGAGGATAAAGTAATAAATGGTGGAAAGAGGCAGGCATCTTTTGGGAGCAAGGGAAGAAGAAAGCAGAGGGGAGCTGGTGTGTGGCAGGAATGCCTAGAATGAAAAATACTAGAGAGAGGAAATAGAGAGCAGTCAGAGAAGAAAATCTCAGGTTTGTTCCATGCACAGAAGCAATACTGTGGGGTCCACAGGGTGGAGGTGTGGCAGATGGCAGGTTTTAACTGCAGTGTTTCTACGATGTTCACAAGGCCAGATGAGGTGACAAGGTGCAGAGCCAGAAAAAGTGCAGTGTGGGGAGGAGAGGAGACCGAAGTCATTTGATTGTTATCACCCCTGACAAAGTGCTACAAATTCTTTGTTTGGTTTGATTAACCCAGTGAGTGTAGTGTCAGCGTGGAGGAGCATGACTGGTGTTACCGCAGTGGGTTAATATTTGTAGTACTGATACTAATTAAAGTACTATGGATACTAATAGCACTGTTAGTACTTACTGGTTCAGCAGTTCCTCCAATAGACTATAGAGAAAATGGGATATTTTCTAAGTACCCACAACCACCTTTTGTAGCTTCTGTTGTGATGCCATTCATGGTTTTCATTCTCCAGGTAGATTTTTAAAGGATCGTATTATTGACAGCATGTTTTTATTTGTTTCTATAACCTGCTTGGCTTCCCATCAGCCATTCCATTTTCTGTGCTCTCATCCACAAATGGCTGAAGATTACAAAGCATGTTGGTGCTATACATTGGCCACTTGGGAGAGAAACTAAGCTGAGGACATTATGATGTACTTCAGATTTGTACTCAACTGTTCTAATGTCACAGCAAGTAAAACTGAAGCTTAGAGGACCAGGGATTCTAGGCATTCCTGCCAGGAACTGACTTAAATCTGGTCTGCTTTGTTCCCCAAGCCATGCTTTCACTTCTATGCTTTCTGCTTATTGGATATGTTGTCTCACAACACAGATGGGAGCTTGTATTATACAAACCCTAGAGCATCTGTGTTCACCTGCGAGGGCTGTGTGATCTGGGTGACTTCACCACGGACATTTTTTCCCTCACAGTTCTAGAAGCTGCAAGTCCAGTATGGAGGTGTTGGCAGATCGGGTCTCTCCTGACGCCTTTCTCATTGGCTTGTGGAAAACTGTCTTCTCTGTGTTCTCTTGAGGGCTATCCTCCCTGCACGCCCCCACTGCTGTCTCCTTCTTCTGGCAAGCACTCCAGTCCTGTTGGGTTAGGGACCTCATTTAACCTCATCACCTCTCTATTTAATAAACCCTTTCTCCACATACAGTCACACTGCAGTGAGACATCAATATGTAAATTCTGGGGAAGGCAGTCCCATCTGTATTCAGGGCCCTCAAGTAAATGTGTTTTCTGCTATAGCACAGACTGAAGGTTCTCTTTTCCAGAAATTCTTAAGTTAAATCAACATTTAATAAAACGATCTTTCGCATCCCTTTCATGTACCTGTGATGGAAACAAAATTCGGCTGATTTACATCTTCAAAGTTCACCTCTTCATTAGGAATCTCAGGGAAGATGGCCAGGGGAAGGGTGTCTGCCTGTGTGAATTCAACTGAGCAGACACCGATGCAGGTCTTGGAGTCACTGTAGGGGGCTTGGGCCTCTGCAGGTGCGCAGTCCACTCACATGCACTGTGAGGCTCTTCTCTGTCCTCACATTTGACTTGGTGTTAGGGCTACCGTGACTGCTTCGGTTGAGTGGCTTGTGGGTACAACTCCTGTCCCTGAAGGAGATCACTCTCTCTGAGAGTTTGGATCTCCAAGGTGCTGAAGTGTCAATTCATAGCAAGCATGAGAAATAAAAGATGCAGATCGCTAGATTGGAGAAATGGTTAATACATATTTTAGCTCTTTGTTTATTTTAACTTTATTATTTTTTTCTTACTGTGGTTTATTTGTTACTCTTAAAAAGAGTATATGACTATTGAAGGTAATTTAAAACACATGATATCGAATATCTGATAATCTGACCATGCAAATTGAAATACTTGGTATTTGAACTAATTCCTCATAATATTTTATTCATTTTAACCAAATAAAACTCTAATATAATTTTAAATCTTGTTTATTCACTTCTTATGATGGTACTCCAATCCATTAAGCATTTTTCTAAAAATATTTTGAGAGATTTTTAATAGTAACATCATATCCCACCTTATTAACATACAGTTGTGTTTGTTAATGAATTTTAGAATTGGAGCAATACAAAGTTTCCAATTCATCTCTATTTTGACTATGTTGTGCTACATATTTTGCACATTTATCTTTTCTGGTGAACAGTGATATCAAAGGTACTGAACATTTTAGAATATTTGATACACATTTTTACTTCATTACCCAAAAGAGTCCAGCAGCATTGAATGCTATAATTTAAATCTTTGACAATTTTATCAGTGAATAGATTACTTCAATTTTTTTACATGTTTACTTACTTTTTTTTTATGTGATCATTAGCCATTGCCTTTTTTTATGCGATCATTAGCCATTCATATTTTACTTTAATTCAACTAACTGCAGTCTGGAATATATAATTTTGAAACTTCTTCCAGAGCTGCTTCTGTCCCCTTTCTTCCTGCTGCCAGTCACCTGCACCATTTAAAATCCTTTTACTTTCTAAAGTATCAAAGACTTCCTAAATTACTTGGCTTCACGTCCCCTTGTAAATATTCAAAGTGTCAACATTTTCCCCCTCACTCCTACTCCATTTATTTGTGGCTTCCTTTTAAGTTTCCACCTAGAACCTACATTCCCCCATAATGTAGGAAATACATCTCACTGCCAAGATGGATTCAGGTAAAGTAAATGCATTGCAATTCAGAAGCCACTTAGCATCTAGGTGGTTTGAGGTTTTTCCTTCTTTCTCTTAAATATGAAGCATTAAAAGTCAAAGACATTGCTGCACCTTGAGTTAGTACAAAATATATTTAAAAATGCATACAGTTCAAATTTTTTGCCTTGCATAGGCCATAAGCTAGTAATATGGTGGGTCAGTCCTGACACTGAAAAATGAATCCAGTTAGAGAACCTCCCGAAGGCTGTTGATGTTTGCTATAATAAATAGCACACACTTTAAGTCAAACTTTTTCATTCTGTATTCAAAGGTAATGGATTTTTCGTAACCATAGTAACCTTGGTGCATTTCTGGATAAATACATGAGGTATATACATTCTAGTTTTATTTTTGAATATAAACTACCACATTATGTATTACTAATAATATGAAAAATAGGATGTAGGTTAGTATAATGACAGCTTAAACTAGTATGCATTTTTCTTCTGCAAAAAATAAATATTTATCAAAAGTATAGGTTCAATTAATTTTTCCCCCACTTTTGTGGTCTTCTGGTGGTGCCATTTATCTTTTTTTGCAAGATCTCCATTAATCTCTTATTTCTGTCCCAAAACAGATTTTTAAGAATTTTGAGGTAAAAACAATTGTGCTTTAAAGCTTATGATTAAAAACGTTATTGAAAGATTGAAGGACTGCTATCCTATTACCAGCAGAGCTATTGTAGGCCACTGAAGAGGTATGCGCTGGGGATGTTCATAAATAGGATGAAAAAGGGATACATTTTGTGAGACTGTTTAACACACCAGGATTGTTTCAAAGTTCAGGCTCACAGCATCCTGATTGATGATGACTCTCCAGGCTGTAGCCAACCACATCATTCTCATTTTAAGTGAGCAGCCTACCAGAAACCAGCAATCTTCAAGAAGTTTGTGAGATGTTTCAGAGAAGGCTAAAAAGTTTTGAGAAATAAGAGTAGCAAGAGAGTAGTCATTATGAGAAGGAGTTCACCTCACCACAAGGAGGTTTCAGTGCTCTGTGCTGCATGGCAAGGAGAGAATTGTGGAGCAGTTCCTTGTTTTACTGCATAGGTTGTTCTAGCTTAACCCAATACAACCAAGAGTGTTCATGGCTCTCAGAACTCCAAAAGGGGCAGGAACAATAGGGACCTTAAAAACTAATATCTGACACCAAACTATAGGACAATTTGAAGAGTATCATCTAATAAATCTCTAACAGTTTCATGAGTACATAAGAGTGGTTAGGATTTCTAGCACTATAAAGAATATTATCTTTTATTTGTGAGAGGGGAAAGTGATTAGGGAAGAGAAGAAGAAGGAGGAGGAGGCAGAGAAGGAAAGAGAGAAGAGAGGAAAGATAGAGAAGATTTCTGGTAAAATCAGAAAGACAATACGTATTATATCTTTAACCAACTAAAAGTGCTAAAACTTTTTTTTGTTGTTCTTATTTGCCAAGGTCAAAGAGAAACATGTATAAACAGCAGAATAGAAATGTGCATCCTGAACCATCCAAATACTTAAGTGTTACGGTGAGAAATTTATCGTAGAAGAAGCTATATTGCTTATGGCATAATAAAAAGCATTTAAAGGTTAGGTACTTCTAACCCAGCATTATAAGGAACCTTACCAACACTTTACAAATTTTAGCTCAATTATTTTGATCCACACTGATGGTTTTAAAATAAAACTTCCTTTTTACCTTGATATTTCCTTTAACTTTTGACTTTCTGAAGACCATAACTCCATGAATTGAAATCTCTCCATTTCTATAAAGTGATCACACTGAAGGGAATACAAGCAGTGTGCTGGTATTCTAATTCGTTAGGCTGAATACTATTGAGAGAGAACAAGAGAGGCTTCATTCTAGGCAGTGACTTCTGTGAGTTGTTGTGCCTTTCTTACAAACTAAGTCAAATCTTGTGGTTGTTTTATGTTGCAGAATCTAGAAATAAATTACAGAATGTGTATAAATTACAGACACCTCAGACTATAAGGAAAATCCTAAACTGAGAGAAAGAAAAGCTAGTGCTCTAAGAGACCAGGTGAGCAAGTCAGTGACTGACTGAAGACTCAAGATAAGTCACTCACAGCTGAGGGGCATACTAGATCCCAGGTAAATGAAAAGTGAACACTTTTCTCTAACAAGCCATATTTGGCTAGTAATAAAGAGTCAAGAGATGTGAAATAACTGTACAGAATACACAAATATCAGTTATGGGTAACTATAGATAATATCACCAAATTTTCCACTTAAGTTTCCACATAAAACCAACATGTTTCCTTAATGTAGCAAGTAGAACTTCTCTCATTCTCTAACAGGCTTCCACATACCACTGCATGTGAAGAAATTAACTGTTTAAACTTATATTTTAAGATCTTTTTCCAAATGTGACCTGTGGTCTGTTAACCTAATTAATGGATATTATGCTCTTACATGCTAGCAAATGAGTCTGCATTGGAAGGGATTTCAGAAGGATAATGAGACTAACATCCAGTTAGAACTTTGGTGGAGTAATATCCTGGAAACATTTCCAGGGATGGAATTCATTCTTCCATTGAGAGCTTTACAAATAGAAGTTGTCTGCTCTTTGACCATTTTGAGAGCTGCTCTTGCTTTTAATTTATTTTTTAATGTCTTAATTGAATTATACACTCATTTCCAATAGTGAAGAGTTCTTAAGTGCAGACTTGATGAATCTTCATAAGCTGAGCACTCCTATAAAACTGGCACAAATCAAGAGTCAGAATACTGTCAGTACTGAGCCAACTCTGTCCCCAATTTTGCCCTCTTCTCTGTACTTTGGAGCGTGTTTTTGTGGATATTCACATGGATTCTATTTGCTGTTTTTGTATTTGATATGAATAGATTTAAACAGTACTCTCTCTTTGTCACTGGCTTATTTGGGGAACTATAAGTAGGAGAGTGAATCAGTAATACAATTATCGTATCCCTCTTTCTGTGTCCTGAACCAACTGCCCCCCAGACAGATGCTATGAAAGTGTCACTTGTTAAAATCCTACCTTCCTGAAAACCATTGGGATATTTGAAAAATGAAATATTTATTTCTTTCTCCAAGTTCCAATCTGGAAAATAACTATAGAAAGGCTTCATCTATGAAATTAGCACTTTGTACATGAAATCACTGACCTGTGTTACCCAGTAACAATCTCCTAGATGCCCAATGATGTAATATTGTACAGCTGTCCAGCTTATGATGCTGTCAAAGAATAATTTATCATGTGGGAAGATGTCAAAAACAAGCATTTTGATAGATAGCATGTATCGTGTTTTAGTAAAATGCATGTGTGCATACGTGTGTAGATATGTACACATGTGAATTGTATGTGGCGTGCATGCAAGTGTTAATTGCAGTTGTCTCCCAGTAATGGGATACTGGTGTTTTAATTTCTGTGGAGGTTTTTTTTTTCATGTTTTAAATTCCCTACATTTTAGATACTGGAAAGCAGAATTTTGGCAGTATTTCCCCCATTTTTCAATATAGGAAATAAAACTGGGATGAAGGATGGATATTTCAGGAATCATGTGGCTTTTCCTATTAATAGTTATCTTTAAGTCTCCCTGGTCTTCACCTTAGTATTTACTCAGTCTGATCATCTTGATTTCTTTTGTGGCAAGAATTATTCTCTTCAAACCTCTATCTATAACTATCTACCTCCATCAAAAGGTTACACATATTTAGCATGGTGACACATACTTGTAATCACAGCTACTTGAGAGGCTGAGGCTAGGGATCACTTGAGTTCGTGGATTTGATTTGAGACTACCCAAGGCAACATAGCGAGACCTAGTCTCAAAAAAAAAAAAAAAAAAAAAAAGAGGATACACATATTTGATAATCTGCTTTAAACCCTACAGCTTCCTTTGGTTCATAGAGTTCATAATTATACTTGAATATATCATATCTTGCAATATTAAATTATCATAAATGCTTTAAGTCTTTATATTAACAAAATGTAAGTTCATTGAGTACAGTCATCATATCATTATTTGTTTTCATAATCTCTGTAGTGTGTACCATAGAAAAAGGGACTTAATGGCATCTTATAAACTCTTATTGAACTGAATTGAACTGAAATGAATTAAATTGAAGAAACACCGAGAATGAGTAAATTAATATTTTAAAGTAAATGACAACAAACCCTGTTGCATAATTCAGAAGTAATTAATATGCTAAATGTACTACACAGTTTTAATGAGGTAGGCTGTTCCAGCAGCTTCTTAGAATTTTTCATTTAATTATCAAATATGTAACAAAAATTTTTTTTTGGTGAAACTGCTTGTATTTTTTACCAGGTCTACCTCAACGACTTGTCACAAACTGGATTGATTAGACTACAGAAATGTATTGACTTACAGTCCCAGAGGCTAAAAATCCAGATCAGTGTGTGGACAGGGAGGTTCTTTCTGAGAGAAATGAGGAAAATCTCCCCTAGCTTCTGAGAGATTACTGGTGTTCCTTGACATAAAGATGCATAGTCCAACCTCTGACTTCATCTTCACAAGGCATTCTCTTTTGTGGTGCCTGAATCCAAATGTCTCCTTTACTTAAGTCACTGTAGATGATGACCCCACCCTAATGACTTGATCTTAATTAATGATAGTAGCAAAATCCCTATTTTCAAATAAAGTCAGGTTCTGACATATTGGAGCTAGCCTACCAAGATATAAATTTCAAGGAAGGGCTCAATTCAACCTATAACTATATATTTGGTGATGGATTAATGCCATGCTAACACTTGCCTCAAATACTTTAAAAAAATTTTGGCAAAGACAAGGCATCTACTCACAATCAATTTGAAAACATATACCTCTCACAAAAAATAATAAGAATTACTTAGAAAAGAGATAATCACTTCTGTCTCTAATGTGTCATTCATTTAATTAATAATACATCTTCTCTTGAGCACATCTGCAAAGACCTTATTATTAAATAAATTCACATTCACAGATACTCAAGGTAGGGCTACTCACTGGGGGAAAACACTCAACTCACCCTCCATCCATTAGTTCCACAACTACATTTCCACTCATCTGAAATTGTGATCATAATTAAAAATCAGAATTTTTTATGATCCAAACCTAAGGATGATGTATGTCACTCTGTCCACCTTCTGATGCCCATAATTCAGTCTCACGACCACACTTAGTGCTAGATACATGTCTAATTTACAGTTCTTTGGATCCAAAATTTAGTTGGGCTTGGCTCGGGGTTCTTAGGGTCTCACATGGCCAAAATCAAAGAGTGCATATTTTGGACTTTCCTTGAGAGACTATGGAAAAATGTAGGGTCATCAGATTGTTCCAGAATTCATTTCTGTGCAGAACTAGGATTGACATTCCCTGACTCTCAGTTGGAAGCTTCAACTTCTAGTGACCACTGTCAGATTCTTCCACAGCTTACTCCATCTCAGCAGAGATGCTTTTGGAAATCTAATTTCTTTCCTGCTTGGAATTTCCTAGCTTCTTTTAAGTGATGCAACTGAAACCATCTCTCCATCTCTTTCTTTTTCTTTTCTTTCTTTTTTTGAGACTATATCTCGCTATTTTTTGCGGTGGGACCACAATCTCACGTTGCTCAGGGTACCACAGACTCAAGCAATCCCCAGCCTCAGCTTCCCAAGTAGCTGGGATTACAGGCATGCGCCACCATGTCCAGCTATTTTGGGGGGGACTAGGTCTTGCTATGTTGGCCCTGGGTGGGACTCAAACCACGATCCCGGTCCCTGCCGCAGTTCCTAGGCTGCTGTTTACAGGCACACGTGACTGTGCCAGGTCATCTCTTTTTCTTACAAGGTTAAGACAATCATGGGGGTAATAGTTCCACATAGTCACAGATCTATCCATACCCAAAGGGAAGGAATTTGTTTAAGGGGAAGACTTAGTGGGAGCCATTGTCTGAGGCCTTCCTACCCGAGGACAGAGGGAAAATCCCATAGCCTAAGTTTTCTCAGCCTTGGAAGGAACAGCACTTATTTCAAAGACTTCATATGCAGATGAACTATGAGAGTGTTTGTGAAATGGTTGGCAGCTACACAGTCTTTTATGAAAATAGTAAACAATCAAATACAGCCTTAATAAACCAACTGACAGTAAACTGTTCTATTAGTGGTAGAAATAATAAAACCACAATTATAATAAAGTTTCTTACTGAAAAAGTAACACTGTGTAGTTAAGAAAATATTTTTTAACATCTACTAAAGTTCCATGTATGATTAAAATATTTTCCCCACACCATTACAGTTTCATTGCTGACATAGGAATATATACAGCTAAATATTCCAAAAACAAATTTATTAATATTCTTATATAGGAGAGTTCTGGCAAGCAATTGTGTAATAACATTGCTGTCTGGATCAAAGTCTCGGAAATATTTAAAATCTAAGATTAGGTTAACTGTATGAAATTATTAAGGAAGAGAGAATTTGAGTCATGTGAAAAAAAGAAAATCATATACAACTAAATATAATGCTGTCTAGTTCTGCAAAAGATCTGAGAACCAGGAAAGGTAATCCACTGGAAAAGAAAATTTCACTGAGGGAGTGGATTTCTGTGGATAGTACAATTGAGGTTCAGAAGGAGGAAAAGCAAGACTATGGATTCTGCAAAATAGTCAACACACAGCTGTAAATGTGCATTCCATGAAAATCAAATACCAGGGACCATTTAACTACTTAATTAAGCAAATGTAACTAAGCACTGTCGTCAAGAGTGAGAGGCAAGGCAGAAGTGAAATTGTCAACTATGTTAACTCATATATCGAGAATTTGATTCTGAGGCAATGGAGAACCACTCAAGTAATGATCTAGCATGAGTTAATCAGTGTTACAGAAAATAAAACATCAAAGTATAACATTACTCCAAAATAATCATGGCTGACCACATAGAGCTGGCATCTCCATTGATTAAGTGAAAAGAAAAGTAGGTTAGAATTTTAAATGCAAAAAGCTAATTGACTTAATACAGATGGTGAAAGGACAAGAGAAAAGGAGAGAAAAACATTATGTTTATTTGTTAACACTCTATTGTATTATATTTCTGTGCATTAGTCCATGTAAAATAAAATCTACTTATTTTAAATCCTTAATGGTGTTTAAATATTTCCTGATGACACAATCTGCTGAAGTATTTACCCTTGGTACAGATTTCCATTAACCTTGTTTCAGATACTAAGCCTAAAAGTATATTTTTAGGGGTCTTGATTATCAAGTAAAGCCTAGTGATATCATTATAAAGTCACATCTGGATAAGCTTTAGTCTTTGTCTTTCTATCCGATTTAGGGAAGTACCACAATACCACTATAGTAAAATACCACTATCAACAGACCTTCCATTCCCAGATTGTTAGAATGTCCTTTCTTTGAAAATAAAGGCAGAGAGAGATTAAACCTCTAAAGCTGTAAATTATGTAAAGATGTACCAGTAGACAGGCATCAGTCAGAGAGAGGAACTTAGTTGTATTGGAGATAACAAGGGGAATAAAATAGGCAGAGATTAAAATCAAAGTACTCTTGACTCATACCTTATACTGGTAAATAGTTTTCATTGTTTTTAGTTAGTCTATATGAATTCTTCACCTCCCTCAAGCAAAAATTTTCCTGGTTGTTTTTATAAATAATTTCCAGCTATTATCTCTAGATATCAAAGATGTAAAGAATTTATGACCAAAAAAAAACCTCTCTCTCTCTCTCTGTCTCTCTCTCCCTCCCCCCCTTCTCTCCTCTCCCTTACTCTTTCTGTCTCTTTTATATTACTTCTTTTAGTAATGACTAAATCTGCAACGAAAAATAATACATTTATGCTGAGGTACTTGATAGCTATCTTAAATTGGAAATGCATTTTTTAATATATTTAAATGAGTCTATGGAAAAAGTTTGAATATTTCAAAAGAAGTTATAATCCTTTGGTTTTATAAAATAATTGTTTTTTACTAGCCCTGAGTCTTTCAGTTGCAAGTGATGGGCATTCAGTTATTTTACTTTTCATTTGGAATGGTCTGCATTCTCTTGTAACACATGAACTTTCTCTATAGACTAGGAAATATGTATGTGCAGTGGCTACTCTGAATATATACCCCTAATGATTGGAAAAGCCTAGATTTAAAAATGCTAAGGGATTGTGATCCATCTCAGGTCATATATCCAACTTTGGGGTCAAAGAGGCAGAATTTGGTTACTGGATAAAATGAAAGAAAATGCCTCCTCTGACAAATTCTAACAGGTTAGAAGCAGAGCCCCAAATTTTAAGTCTCATAATCTCAAAATTTGGCTCACTCATTAAATTTATAAAATATTAGATATTATTACCATTAAAGCTTCAAACTTACTTTTATGTAATTATGCATGAATGTAGTGTATAAATATTTATCCTTGGCTATCAGTCAACTTTTCTGTTATCTATGTTTTTTCTTGTAGAGATTTTCCTGGAATTTTACTTACTTTTCTTAAAATTTATTCTCTATTTTGTTGATTTATTTTTTCCTATACAATATAGCCTAACATAATATTAGTATTAGTTAAAAAGTCTAATAGACATCATTAGAAGACATGTGGATAATAACAAATATGTACACAAAAATATCAAATGCTCATTTAATAGAACAGCAGGTCCTTGCTAATAGAATAGCACCTTCAAACTATATTTAAAAAGTGCTAGTGTAGGAAAATATACACTACACTCTGCTAACTTCATAAACATAGTTATATAGACATGGTTTTACATATATATACATAGAGATGGACATATAAATAAATATATTTAGACTAATTCTGAAGGTAAACTTAAGTGCACAATAATTGTCAAAATTCAGTGAGGGAAGTAATTGAAAATCAAGTGTAAAAAGATAATTTTCATGTAAATTTATATCTTTCATACTTTATAAATGCATAATGTTAAAGTTTTTTCCTTTAATTACATACAATTTAAAATAAAAGCATTATGAAATGACAAACATGTCAAAATTTGAAAATATAAAATGTGCCTATAATTTCTAATTTTACACATAAGAGATAATCACTGATGAAATCTTAGCCTATGAACTTGCTATCTTCTGATTTTTTTAGTTAATACACACATCTACACATATAAATTGGATTACTCTCTTCAATAATTTTCCCCCTTAATAATACTATTAACCAGTTAATAAGTTATTTTCTGAATCATGATTTAAAGAACTATATAATATCTAAATATTTCAAAATATACTAAAGCAAATAATATCTGAATTATTTCTAATTTTTCTTATTTAAAACAATATTGCCATTTTAACATCCTTTTATATAATATTTGTATATATATATATATATATATATATATATATATATATATATATATATATATATTTGTAACTCCTTAAAATTAGTTCCCTGGATATTTTTGAGTATTACTCAAAAAGATTTGGTCTTCCTGTTTATTAAAATTTTAACATACCTAAAGATACTTACCATTTGACCGTTTGTATGCAGCCTATAATATAGTTTATTTTCCCCCAATCTTTTTGTTTGCATTTTTTAACTATTTCTGGTGTTTTGTGAGTAAATTTATTTTTGCTTGAGCTTGCAGCTAAATCTAGAAAGTTTATTTCTTAGATACAAAATTAGATTTTTCTCTCCTCCGAGAAAATGTAAATATTTCCTCATGCTTTTCTTCATATTTTATACTTTTAAAATAGTCTCACGTGTACCAGCTCCTTAGGAGTCTTTAGATTACTCAATGATACATAGTCAAAAATTTGTTTCCATGGAGTAGACTGATGAAATAGAGATTTGAAAACTTAATTGACTTGCCTGGAATCATGTAGCTAGTTAATGGCATAGCTAGGACTGGAATGTTGGTTCTCTCATAATTTTCTCATAATTAAAGTTTTTTCCTTTAATTACATACAATTTAAAATAAAAGCATTATGAAATGACAAACATGTCAAAATTTGAAAATATAAAATGTGCCTATAATTTCTAATTTTCTGATTCCCAAGCCACAAATCTTCTAGGTGTGTTCAAAGAAAAAAAAATGATGAGAAATTCCATTATATTAATAATATTCCATGGTGTCAAAATATTAATACAACATTCATATCTTTATCACATTATCAATGTATTCTTAAAGACAACATGTCAATTAAAATGTCTCTTATTCAAATGTTAGCTTTAGTTTTTAAAAATTAAAGCAAGTCTATTGCTTTATAATGGGAACTGTCTAATATTGTGCATTCACAAATAGAGCAGTTAAATGTAGAAACTCTAGATCCATGGAGTGTAGTTGGGGGGAGGTCATTTATTGCAAGATGGCTGGCATTTTTGTAACACCACTGATGCATGGCTTCATGTAATCCTAATTCAAGTGGTAATGCATGTGAAAAGAATAGAGCCTTTTAGTCAACTCACAGCCTTGGTAGCTTGCTAGATCTGTCATGACAAAGTACCAGCCTGGGCAGCTTATATAGCAGGAATCTGTTTCCTTTCAGTTCTGAAGGCTAGTGGTCCAAGATCAAGGTGTGGGCAGGTTTGGTTCCTCCAGAGGTCTCTGTCCTAGGCTGGAGGTGGCGCCTTCCCCTGGGTCATGACATGTCTTTCCTCTATGCATGTATTTCCTACTGTCATGTTGACTTTTCTTAGAAGGACACTGATTCAGCTGGATTAGGACCCACATTAAATCTGTATTTTAACTTAATTACCTGTTTAAGGACCCCCTTTCCAACATCTCAGGCACCTTCTGAGATACTAAAAGCTGGAATTCAGGGGTGACATTTAGTGAGTTACCTTCCAACTCATAGCAGTAGCATATTTTGCAAGATTGTACACTGCTGGGTACCAAGTTAGTGGCAGTTAAACAAATACACAAACATTTATTTTTGTTTTGTTTTGAGACTAGGTCTTGCTATTTTTGCCCGTGGAACCCCAGGCTCTCGTTGCCCGGGGTACCACAGACTCAAGCAATCCCCAGCCTCAGCTTCCCAGGTAGCTGGGATTACAAGTGCGCCACCACACCCAGTTATTTATTTATTTATTTGTTTGTTTGTTTGTTTGTTTGTTTATTTATTTTGGAACTAGGTCTCGCTACAGGCCCCAGGTGGGACTCGAACCATGATCCCTAGCCCCGGCCACTCATAGACTGAAGCTTACAGGCACAAGCCACTGTGCCTGGCCCCTTATTTATGTATTTTTATCAATGTCCCTATCCACCTGACTAGTTACTTATTCATGTAAGTTTCCATTTATTTGTATGTTCACTCCTTTGGTGGAATAGAACCTGAGGCATATTGGAACAGCATATCTTCAAGAATGCTGGCTTGTGATTCGTTTATTCGCTTGCCTGTCGACTCAGGCATTTTTATGCAGTATGTGGAGGCAGGGACAGCCTAATAGTTTTGGATAAGAGTTGATTGATACAAGTATATTCACATGATTGATAATATCTCACCATTATCTAGTGACTCAACTGGCTGACTTAGTTGTCTTCCTCACTAGATGGTGAGCATCTTAAGGACAGGAACTGTTTCTTTCATTTTCTATCTTGAAGTCATGGAAATATACACATATAGTAGATTGTTTTTAGAACAGAAGTATCAGTTTTTCCATTTGTATGAAAATTAGACTGTGAATATCTGGGCAAGGGAAGTGAGGAAGGACAATGAGGGAGATTGAATTTAGCTAAAAAGGCTAGGACCTAAATAAGCATGAACATTTAGCCAGTTAATTAAGTTTTAGTAGTTTATTTAGATGGTGTAAAAGAATGGTTTACAACTAGTTAAACAAGGGGAGGGAGAGGTGGCTTAGGAAAAAAATAGATCAGGTAAATCACTAGTTCATGAGAAATATATGAGGGGGGAGTGGAGTAGGGGATTTATTTATTAACTTGCCTTTATTTTTTAGGGAGTTTTTTTAGGGTTACTACTGGAGGAATGAGGATGTTGATACTAACTGGAGGTTAATTATGCCATTCCATCTTCAGTTTTTTAAAAATAGAGAAGATAGTGAAATGAAGTTTTCTTCATTCACAGCATGAGCTCTGGTTGGTTACTGTGGTAGTACCTAACACACATAGTATATGGAGAATTTGCCAGAATGCCATACTGGTGTTCAGAGGGATGCTCAGGGACAGATTGATTTATCTAAGACTCAGTGTCAGATCCAAGACAATTGGTAAAGGAGAAATGACCTGTGTCATGATGCTTGACACATATCATGTAAATATCCACTTATTTTGTCTTATGTGGCTACACAGACCAAGGAAAGTTCGTAAGTTCACAATTTCGCAAAAGCCCTGTAAGTTTCCCATGGCTACAACTATGATTCACTCCCTTATATTAAAGTATGTAATAATTAAAAACTATGTATTAATTAAAAATTAAAAAGGGTATATTATTAAATATTGTGTAATTGGTGAAAAGGTTGGTACATATTTTAAAAATAAAACTGTAGACTTTAGATGAACATTAGTGAATGACTTTTGACTTTAACAAAAGCATCCTGCTAGCGTGATTCCTTCTAGCTACAACCATGTCAAATAAGCCAGAAAAAAAAAGAGAAATATGGGACGGTCACTTATATGAGGAATACAGGGAAAATAAACAAACAACTCAACAAGGAAAATTTAAAACTTCCAATAGAATTGAAGCACAGAGCAATAGAGGGGGAGGAGGGTAAAGTCAGGAGAGGGGAAGAGTGCAAGAGATAAGCTTACCTGTGACAAGGTGTAGGGAAACCTCGGTAGACAATGATAGGTAGACAGATAGATGGATAGATGGATAGATGATAGATGGATGGTTAATGATGATGATGAATGGATGTATGGATGGGCAATAAATAAAAAAAAAATAAAAAAAGCATCCTACTAGCTGGACTAACCATTCAATCCCCTCATTTATTGCACTATCCAGTTGCATTCAAAGAACATTTGAGAAAGAGTTGGAATAAATAAAAAAGTTCCACTAGAATTTAGGGATTTTTGTCCCTAAATTTTCCACTAACTTTTTAAGACTATTCTGTTAAAGTAATATTTTTATATTTCCATCTCCATATTTTTTATTACTCAATTGTGAAAATGTGTACATGTCACAATTTGTAGGGATATACTACTAAGTATGCAAATACCTGAATATCTAGTTCATGTGGGGGAGATTAGAAAAATCTCTACCACTTGTGTCATTCTATTTTGCAAATATCAAGTGAACACAAGTCATAATTTCTATTAGGTTGGAACTCTGTGTGTTGAAAAGACTGTACAGAAAATTTTAAGATCCACCCCCCCCAGCTGAATCACTACTAAAGTAAGTCTGGTTTTCAAGATGCAAATCAAATAAATATTCTCCATCAAACTACCTACTTTTAGTGTCAGCTAAACTCCAACAGATTTTTGAGCTCACATTTCACAAATTCAGCATCTATAGAATTTTGCCTCTGAAAAAAAAATAGTCTATAAAAACAGAAATTCAGCTTCTGCTTTATTTTTATATTGATAATAATGTATCTATTTTATTGAAGTAACATTTCTTTTTAGCATGGTATAATTTCAGCTGTGTGTCATTAAGAATCAGTCACTGTATAGATTGTATTGTTCTCCATGAAGAGTCTGACTTCATCCTTTAGTGACAGCTATATTCCACTCTGTCACTCAAAAATATGTTATCTAAAAAGATATGCTGAAATAAAATTAGCCCATACATACTAACATTAATGAAATATTACTAGTCAAACTATTTGAGGAGTATGAGACTCTGATTCAAAAAATAATGTTACCATGAAAGGTCTAAGAAAAATGCATTGTAATTTCAGTGACAGTGAGGCTACTCATTAACCCCATCAAGTGACAGATGATTGTTCTAAGATAAATCAAATGTGTGTATATTAATTTATTTCCTCCCTAATGGATATAAACATCAATAAACACAAACTTAGATTTATATTTTGTCAATATCAATTTTTTACTATTTTAACATATGATTTACAATGTAATCTGATAAAAGGAAGAACATTCTTTATGGTTAATAGTAAAATATTAATATTAATACATAATCTTCATCATTGAGCCTGTATTTTGGTGCTAATATTCTCACTGTAATTTGTTGTTAATCAGTGAAATTTTAGTTCTTTCCTAAATTAGTTCTTTTTATAAGTAGTTCAATCTCCATCATGGAAGTATACTTCAATTCATAATTTCCACAAATGGTCTTCTCAAATCGTTTTCCATTTTATATTACATTGTAATTTATTGAAGTAATATAAATTAAAGTGGTTTAGAATCATTAGTATATAATAAACATCTAATGAGACAAAATACAGTCACTCTGAATTTGGAAATCATAATATAGGTAGAGCATGTAAGTCAAAGGAAATACCTGAAAAATCTCATACATGTCTTGTGTCTCAGCAGATGAAACATATAGCAGATGACCCCCAAATTTATGAAATGCATAAATAAAATACTCTGAAAGCTATTTCTGAGTATACATGTTAACTCAAGAAAATATGCTCTTTTCACAAGAAATGGATGATATGTTTTAGATTTAGTTTAAAAAGTTTATCCTGGACTTTATATAATTACATGATAAACATTCTATTTTTAATCAAATAATTTATTTATATATAAATTTCACATCTTTGTAATCCCCAGGGTTCACCCCCCCACCCTACCTGAGTGTTCCCATCATGTCCCCTTCTCCCCCCGCCCCAGTTGTGTACCTCAATTTGGTTGTTAGCTTTTTTTTAACTTTTCTTTATGGCTTTTTGTTTATCTTTCCTATGTCCCATATAATAGTGAAACCATTTGGGTTCTTTTTTTTTTTTTACTTGTTCTGCTAATATTATTTCTTCTAACTACATCCATGTTATCATAAAATTGTTGATGAGTAATATTCTATTGTGTATATGTACCACATCTTTTTCATCCAGTCATCTGTTTTGGGACATTTATGTTGCTTCCATGTCTTTGCAATTATAAATAGTGCTGCAGTAAAAAAAATCAAGCACAGGTGTCCCTTTGTATAAGCATTGAGGTCTCCTTTGGGTAGATTCCCAAGAGAGCAATTGCTGGGTCAAACGGTAGCTCCATTTTCAATAATTTGAGGGTCCTCCACACAGCTTTCCATAGTGGCTGGACCAGCAATGTAAGAGTGTTCCTCTCCACATCCCTGCCAGCACTTGTTGTTGCCTGCCTGTTTTTTGAATGTGGGCCATTCTTACTGGTGTAAGGTGGTATCTCACTGTGGTTTTGATTTACATTTCCCTGATTACTAGTGACATTGAGCAGTTTTTCATGTGCCTATTGGCCATTTGTATTTCCTCTTTGGAGAAGTGTCTTTTTAATACTTCTCCCCATTTTTTAATTATTTTTATTTATTTATTTATTTGTTTGTTTATTTATTTATTTATTTATTTATTTATTTTACCGGGATTCACCCCCCCCACCCTCCCTGACCATTCCCCCTCTGTCCCGCCCCCCCACCCCGAGTTGTAACCATTTGGTGTCTGTCTTTATCTTTTTATCTTGTTTCTGCTAATGTGATTTCTTTTAGGTGTGTCCATGGTTTTTGT